>JASTWR010000262.1:0-62500 GCA_030770355.1 Harpagoxenus sublaevis
TGTTTTTTTATTTTCATTACTAATATTTTCTTTTTTATTATTTTTTTTTATTATTATTGTTTCTTTTTTCTGTTATTAATGTTTCTTTATATATATATATATATATTTAATATTTGTGCTCTGATTTCTTGTAGCTCGGGAGCTAAGCGTTCTCTTTCTTTTCTTTTTAAAAGGGAGTGAGAGAGGGAGAGAGAGAGATGGTTACCGTTACGGTCGGGCCGTATACCCCTTGTTGAACCAAAGGGAGACGTACTCGACGCGTGCGGGAGAAAGAAGACGCGAGTGGGAACGAGATGATCGTAATGTGACGTCACGCGGAGGAAGGGGGAGATCTGGGGTTTTGGTGAGCGCGTCAGCACGTTTCATGACGCCATTTTGGTTATGGCATCTTGTTCTCATCGCGGTATATTTCCCGTTCGCGCTCTCTTTCTCCCGCTCGCGTTTTCTTTCTTCCGTTCGCGCATCGCGTGAAATCTGCCATCCGAACATTAGTGGACATGTTAACCGACATTTAAATTTATAATAAAAATATAACAATATTTATTTTTATATTTTAATAATTTAGTAAAATATTTTAATATCTAAATCTAAGAAGGAAAGTAACTGAAAGAATGAACACATGATAAATGTACAATAAAAATTTATTTTAGCATGATATTGTTTTATAAAACAATTTTTTTTACAAGATAATTTTTGAAAGATGTTTTTTATTAAAAAGTAAATTTTATTTTTAAAAACAATTTTTATTTTTATAATAACAAATATTTATTTTTTAATCTTCACCAAACAATGTATTAAGACAAAATATAGTGTGGCGCGCCGACCAGATGTCATCATTATTTTCACGATCCAATCTTCTATTAAATCTAACACTCAGCATTTGATAAAGATTTAAAAAATACGGGATTCTAATCTGCTCCAGCCTTAACCATCCCTGAAAAAATACATATTAAACATTGCAACCCGTTTTTCCTCGGTCTCGCCCGCCGAGGAGGCGCGGCTGCAAATTAGCCACCGATAGTTAGGTAAAGAGGTAAGACAAAGGTATCCGCGAGGTAATCAGGCCGGAGATATCCGTGAGGTATTCAGATCGGCCAGGACTCACAGAGATAGTCGCGAGGTATTCCAATGGTCAATTCCCACGATATTCACGAGGTATTTCAGTAGGTAATCTCGAGGTATTCGCGAGGTATTTCAGTAGGTAATCTCGAGGTATTCGCGAGGTATTTCAACAGGTAATCCCGAGATATTCGCGAGGTATTCCAATCTCCACGATATTCGCGAAGTAACGCGAAAACTTGGGCGCCAGGTGCGAATACGCGCACCACGTTTCGTAAGCCTAATCTTGACGCGATCGCCCGGACACGCACGTCCACTCAGGGCGCGGGGCGAGTTTGATACTTTGAGGAAAGGGAGAGGCGGCACAACGCAATCAACACACTCAAATAATGTATAACAAAGAAATATATTTACGGAAAGAAATAATAATATATTTACGGAAAGAAATAATAGGACGCTGGTGAAAAAATATGACAAATGATAGACTCACGCTCTCAACTCACTCATACCACGCACTCGAACACGAAACTATATCCGCAACCTACTTGAATCGCAACTTGTCCGAAACCCGAAATTCCGACGCTCGCGAAACTCTAATCACGCTCGTTTTCGCGGCGGCCTCAGCGAATGCGCGGCAAAACCCGCGCGACATTCCTCGGCCGCCCGTGACGCAATAACCGTAACAATTGCCCCCGGCACGTCTCACGACGCTCGCGGGACTTTAATCTTCTCCCGATACGCTTTACAACGTTCGCGAGACCATTTACCCGAGACCCGAACTTCCCCCGACACGTATCACAACGTTCGCGAGACAATCCCGATACCCTCCGCGACACTCCCACTCGGAATCCGCGAAACGACACTAATAATCCCCGCGATTCCGCGATTCCACAGAAACCCCCGACGTCACGGTCTCATTCTACGGGCGCATCCGACACGCGCGATACGCCCGACGCAACCGCGCACGGAAAGTTTCCCCACACATACCCACACTCGCGACTGTCGGCCGCACTGGTCCCCGAGGAGGGTTCTTACGCGAGCTCAAACTTGTGTGCGCCCCCGGCCAGCCTCCTTTGTCCGCGTCTCAAGGCAAAGGTACCCTAGGTACCGACCAACTTCCTGGCACGAGATAAACGTACGTGCGCAGGTAGCACAAAGAAAAGGTAATCGAAGTGAGGCGGAGGCCGGGGTCACACACCGGACGCAACGAGATACCGGGGTGGTAGCCTTACAAGTTTGCTGCGCTGCACCGGACGGCTGCTCGGTCGGGGCGGACTCGTGTCGGTTCCGGGATGCTGCTCCTTCTCCAGCCGGCACGACAGTGCCGAGTCGTTCGCCGGTTCGGACCGCGTTGGGTCCCCGCGCATGCGCGGCCGCCCGCGGCCGCTCAGCTCCGCCGATCCGCTCCTTGCGCTGCTCTCGCCGCTCGCGACGTCCCACGTGACGTCTGCCGCTCGCCCGCGGGACTTTCAAGTGGGGTGCTCATCGCCTCGTTTTACTGGCGGTACCGGTCGGGACTTCTCTGAGTCCGATGCAGGTGTGCCAGGCTGGCCAGGCCTTGGCCACTGACCGGTGCATTCTAGGTCCCCGGCGGCGGCATCCGGGATCGCACGTCCGCCCTGCAGCAGCGGCGTTGCGTCCTTCACACACCGTGGCGGCGCTCCCTTGGCTTCCTTGTTGCGGCGGGCTCGGGGGTCTTGCCGCCCCTCGCGGGACCGCGGGACGGCCCGGCGGCGGGTCCGGACGTGACTCGGTTGTCGGCGTGCTGCTCCGCTCGGTCCCCGCCGACACGTGGTTTCTCCCTCGTCGCGACACGTGGTCGTTACATTGGGTGGCTGGCTGCCCACCCCGCGACACTCGCCGCGCTCCTCCTACAACTTACGCCTCGCAAAGACAAATAATTAACTCAAATATACCTCCTCGACTCGGGTCGAGGCAGCATCCCCGGCTTTCCCCTCGGCCGAGCCGTCCGGGCGGTGGACGTGACTATGTCACGTCACAACTCCCCCTTCCCAGACGAGCGCCGAGGGGAATCCGACCCCGACCGCAGCGACCGCCACTCCGGTATCAATATCTCAATATTTCAAGAGACCCTAGGCGATCAGTCACCCTTACTCCTCGAAAACTCAGTCACCCCTACTCCTCGAAAACCTCCGCGATATCCGCCCTCCCACCGATTTTGCCCCCCCTGCCGCCCCCCGGCACGGGATGCCCCCTCATTCACGGACGCAGACGGGTTGGGTAAGGTGGCTGCAAGAGACATTCACTGTTTCACACTACGCTGCTTTATTTCCCATTAGGTACAGAGCGCACAGGTACAAAAAAAAACAAGGTACGGGTCCTCCTATATACACGCAAACAAAAAGAAAGGAAGGAAAAGGTAACGGAGCGAAGGTACCAGGCACTCAGGTACCGGCACACAAAGGAAGGCGCCCGAAGGGAAAAAAAAAGGAAAAAGCGCATAGTTAGTGCGGGCCGGGCGCCCGGGCGGCTAGGCTGGTGGATATCGCCATTGATGTTCGGTCGGCTCCTCCTTCGCCTTGTACCGCCGCTGGGAACGGCTCCGGCTCCTCCGGCGTCTGTCCCGCGGTCCTCTCGGAGCTGTGTACGGCTGTGCCTCCCGGTACGCCGGCCCACAGCGCTGGCAGCCTCGTAGAGTGACGCCCGGCTCCCCGCATCCAAAGCAGAACTCCCGCTCGCGGGGTCGCGGACACTCGGGGTACCCGTGCGTCCTGGAGAGGCAGTTCCAACAGTAGCCGCTCCTGTCCGGCCGAACGTCCTGCGTGCCCTCCGTCTGGACTGCCACGTCGCGCTGCTCCCGTCGGTCGGTCTGCGCCGACATGTCGCGGTACCCCGCTTCCTGCGTTTGGGTCGCCATCTCATGGAGCGTCGGATACTCCCTCACCTCAGCGCCGTCATAGGTGATGGTCAGGGAGTCCACCTGTCGGAGGACGTCCGCCAGGTCATCCCAAATTCCCGGCACATATTGTCGAATGTGTTGCCAGAGCGGCCGGTAGCGTCCGTAAAAGTCGCGCCAGAGGCGCACGATCTCTCGGCGCCTTATGGGCGGCATCCCGTTAGGTATCCAGGTATCTAAATTAAGGAACAGGGAGGTGATAGGGCTTTAGGTCCTGCACATGTACCTTTCCGATGGGCGATCCGTCCGGTTGCGCCAGTTCGTAGACGACCGGAGAGATCACCCGTTTTATCCGAAACGGGCCCTGGAATTTCGGTGCCAACTTTCCCGCGATGTTCTGCGCGGCCGACGACAGCACGTGCTGCCGCTTTAACACAAGCTCGCCTACTCTAAAGTTCCGTGCCCGTCTCCGCAGATTATAACTCGCGGCCTGTCGTTGATTTGCCTGATCCAGATTCTCCGCGACCCACTCCCTAATAGCGCGTAAGTCCGTCATCCGCTGAGACCACTCCGCCGGGTCCCTTGCCTCCGTCTCGGTGGCCACCTCGCGACGATCGCGCAGCGAATTCGGCGGCACTAATTCCCGCCCGAAATTCAAAAATGCCGGGGAGGTACCTAGGGACGAATGGTTCGCCGTATTGTAGGCGAAACGTAAGCGCGACAGATGCCTATCCCATTCCCAATGATCCTTCTCGATGAAGGCGACGATCATCGTCTTTAATATGCGGTTTACCCTTTCGACGGGGTTGGCTTGAGGATGGTAGGGAGGCACGGTGGCGTGTGTTATGCCGTTCTCTTCCGCGAAACCTTTCATAACTCTATTAATAAATTCCGTGCCGTTGTCTGTTAGGAGGGTCCCCGGGGTGCCCCATCGCGACACTATTAGATCCTCGAGGGCCTCCCTAATTTTCGGGCCCGTGGCCGCTCGCAAGGCTCGGACTTTCACCCACTTCGTGAACATATCCTGTATCACGAGGATATATTGATACCCCGCTTTACTACGCGGTAGTGGCCCTACAATATCCGCGGCGACCGCCGTCCACGGCCCCTCCACCGTACGGCGTCCCATCCATCCCGCCGGACCCGCTTGTTCAACCTTGGTTCTCTGACACGTGTCGCACGTTCCCACATGCCTTGCCACGTCTCTAAATAGATTCGGCCAATAATACGCGATCGCAACGCGCTGATACGTCTTCTCGACTCCCAAGTGGCCGGCCTGAGGGGCGTCGTGTGACTCGCGAAGGGCCTCCGCGCGCAACTCCCGCGGCAACACCAATTTCCACCGATCGAGGTCCTCCACGATGTCCGAAATTACCGGTCTTGGTCGCAAAAAATATAGCCGCCCCTCTATTATCCGCCAATGCGCGAATCTTTTAGGATCGGTCGCCACCTCTTTATACCGCTTACGGTACCACTCGTCGGCCGTATCCTCACATTCCGCGACCTCCACCGCGGCGTTCACGTTTGCGACTTCTTCCCCCTCTCCCTCATACATTCGGGACAGTGCATCGGGCACGTGGTGCAGGGCTCCTTTCCTATACTCGACCGTGTAGTCGTACTCTAAGAGCTCAAGAGCCCAACGGGCTAACCGGCCTGTAGGGTTCTTGAGATTATGCAGCCACCGTAAGCTGCTGTGGTCGGTGACCACTGTAAACTTATATCCCTCAAGATAGGGTCGGAATTTTTGTATGGCCCACACCACGGCCAAACACTCCTGCTCCGTTACCGAGTACTTTTTCTCGGGGTCTGTAAGTACGCGACTGGCATAAGCGATTACACGCTCCTCACCCTCCAGTTTCTGTGTCAAAACGGCCCCCAGCCCCACCGAACTCGCGTCGGTCTGTAACACGAAGGGCTCTCCAAAATTCGGGCACGCGAGAATCGGAGCGGACACGAGATGTTCCCGGATGCGATCGAAGGCGCAACATTGTTCATCCCCCCACTCCCAGCGCCTGTTCTTTTTCAAAAGACGGGTCAGAGGCTCGCTAAGCGTGGCAAATTGTGGTATGAAACGGCGGTACCACGAGGACATCCCTAAAAACCTGCGCACCTGTCGAAGGTTTCGCGGAGCTTCGTATTTCAAGATAGGTTGTATTTTATCCGGATCGGTCTTGAGGCCCCCCTTCCCCACGATAAATCCCAGGTATCGCACCTGCGGTCGACAAAATTCGCATTTTTCCCGATTGATTGTCAGGCCCGCCGCCGCTATCTTATCTAATACGCGCTTGAGCCATTTCATGTGCTCCTCGAATGTTTCCGTCGCGATAATTATGTCGTCCAAATAATTGAACGCAAACGGTTCCATTTCCGGTCCTATCAACGTGTCGAGTAATCTTTGGAACGTGGCCGGCGCATTGTGTAACCCGTACGGCATCCTACGGAAATGGTACAGTCCCATACCGGGGACACTAAAAGCGGTGATTTCGCGACTATTCTCGGCGAGTGGTATTTGGAAATAAGCCTGGCTTAGATCTATTGTCGATATATACTTTGCCTTGCGCAACTTATTCGTGATACCTTCCATGTTCGGTATCGGATACGCGTCTTTCTTAGATACCTCGTTAACTTTGCGGAAATCTATACAAAATCTATATTTCCCGTTCGGTTTCTTTACCATTACTATCGGGTTCGACCATTGGCTCGACGAAGGCTCGATTACTCCGGCTTTTAACATTTTGTTTACCTCCGCGCGAATAGCTTCCTGTACCTTCGGCGATACTAAATAGCAACGCTGCTTAATTGGCGGATGGCCTTCTACATCGATCTTATGTTCGGTTAAATTCGTTATCCCCGGATCTTCCGGTGGGGTAGGTATCGTCCGTAAAAAAAATCTAGCCTATTCTCTTGATCGGGTGTTAATTCTGCTAATCCGCAGACCGGAGATGTCTTTTCTTTGTCGAACCGATAGCGAGTACGGGGTCTATCCGCGAAATACCATTCGGCTTTTGCGAAGTCTAACGCGATACCAAATCCGGCCAGGAAATCCATCCCGACAATGCACGGCACCGCCAAGTCCGGCAACAGCCCCACGGTCATATCGCAACTTTGACCTCTTAACTCTACCGACACGGAAACGTCGCCATGGATCGCCGTTATTTGTCCGTTCGCCATACGGATACGCGTTTCGCTCTTATGCGCGATCGGCAGGCCTGAGCTTTCCACGATTCGCATTCCCTCGCGACCGAGGAGGGTGCGGCTCGATCCTGAGTCCACGAGAGCCAGTATCGGATGTCCGCATACGCGAATTTTTAGGTATCGAAGAGGAGGTAACTCGACGGGCTCAAAGGTAACAAAAGAGTGTGGAAGCGTTTCCACCCCGCTGTCTACAAGTCGGGCCTCGATTTTAGAATTCGGGGTCGTAGGGACCCGTCCTACGAACTCCCTCCCGCGTTTCCCGGACACGCAGGGCACGTCCTCGTGGTAAATCCCCGTTTGCCACACTTATAGCAGTGAGTCTGCTGAGCCTCCGTACAATTACGTGCACGATGTCCGATTTTCTCGCAATTCCAGCATTTCATGCTGGCGTCCCCTACACCGATTCCTAACGCGGCGTCCACAACTACCGGGCTCGCCTGCGCGGTATTAGAGGTCGCGGTCGCAGCCGGTCTCGCGTTTTTCTTTTTGGTGCCGGTCTTACGGTCTACGGCCTCCCCGACGGCGACCGTAACCGGGTTCCTCGGTTTCCCCTTCGGGGCGTGGTACGCTAAATCCGGAAAAATCGATTGCTCCGGCGGCAATGGGGGCCGATAGTATTTATCAGCGAGCAAGCTACGCTCCACCCGCGTGGCTAGGTCCTCCAACCCGTGAAAATCGTGAAATTCCTGCCGGCGTATAGCGATTTGTAAACGCGGCAGCAAGTTACGGTGGGCGAAAGTTAGCTGCTCCGACAAGCTCCAGGGAGGGCTCATTCGCCCGAATAAAGCGCGCAAACACGTTAAGTAGTCCGCGGCGGCCTCGTGTTCTCCCTGAGTCCTCCGTAGGACCTCCTCCCTGAGCATATATTGGTAGTCCGGGTCGCCGAATCGCGCCCTCCACGCATTCTCGAAGTCTTCCCAATTACGCCAGTATTGGCTCTCGAGCCGCACCCAATATAACGCGACATCCGATAGGAAAAGCGGCAGGCACTTGAAAAGATCCGAGTCGTCGATCGGGATAATCGCGCGAGCCTCCTTTATCCGTAAAAGGAAGGCCTCCGCGTCGCTGCCGCGTTTCCCCGAGAAGTGGAGGTTCCACTTCCGCATCAGATTATATGCTTCGGACGCGGATCCGCGCGTGGACCGTCCCCCCGACGCGAATGGTACCGGCTCGGCCCGTAGGGGTGGCGGAAAATTGTAATTCGGTTCCCTCGCCCCTCCCCCCCTCTGCCCGTGATCCAATTCTGCCCCCTTCGGCTCGAAAATCTGCCGGGGCAGCTCGAGACTCGGGCGAGGCGGTGTCCTCTGCGCCCCCGCGTTCGCGAAGGGCCCAGCGGCCCTGGGGTCTAAGGTCGCGCGGGGCGGCGTTCGGTGCAACCCCAAACTGGCGAAGGGTAGGCCCCTATCCGTGGGCGCCTCCACCTGCCCGGGCGGCATCACGCCAGCCGCGTCAAAGCCGACCACCCCCCCCTCGGGGTTGGGCGAGGGCGGCGGATCCATCCCCGCGAGGGCCGCGATCTCAAATTTTAGCAAGCGCGCCCGTAAAACCGGAAGTATACCGCAAGTCTTTAATTTTCGATCTGTCAAGTGTTGGAGGACCTCTGGCTCGTTTAATTTGTTAATCCAGCTATGGGGCGAACCTTCCCCCCGCATCTCGCAAATCCCGGTCTCAACCACTCGATCCTACTCGCGGAAGTCGCGCAACAACAAGGTAGCACGCGCGAAAGGTAGATAGTCGCGTGACAGCGAGGTAACACGCGCGGAAAGGTAGACAGCCGCGTGATGGCGAGGTAACACGCGCGGAAAGGTAGATAGCCGCGTGATAGCGAGGTAACACACGCGGAAGGCAACAGATATATTTATTATTATTTTTCCCTTTGTCCCGACCGCACGCTCAAAGCCGACAATAACACCGCGGAACGAAAACGTATGCCAGTCGCGACAATGTCAGTCGCTATACACAAAGGACCAAAGTCGCAAAAACCAAATATATCCTATTCCAAAGTCGGAAATAATAATCCTGCCTCGATCGTGGTAAACACGCAGGAATCCGCCGAAAGAAACGACAGAAAAACGCGCGGTCCTCAAGCCGCCAGCAATAACACGTCGATCGCGGTAAACACTAAGGAATTCGGCGCGAGAAAAACAAACGGAAAAACGCGCGGCTTTCACAGGCAAATCAACATAAGTGGTCGGGCGAAACCCGATACATCGTATACATATTTCGCTCAAATTTCCATGGCACCGGCCTTCCAGGGCCGAAATAATATTCAACACAAATACAACTTAAACCTAGGATAACATGCAACACACAAAAAGAAATATGCTTCGTAATTGATTGCGCACGCTCGCTCTCCCTTAATTTCCTCTCAATTACCGTCTTTTTCTTTGCGAGAACGCCCCACGTTGGGCGCCAAAATTTTGCAACCCGTTTTTCCTCGGTCTCGCCCGCCGAGGAGGCGCGGCTGCAAATTAGCCACCGATAGTTAGGTAAAGAGGTAAGACAAAGGTATCCGCGAGGTAATCAGGCCGGAGATATCCGTGAGGTATTCAGATCGGCCAGGACTCACAGAGATAGTCGCGAGGTATTCCAATGGTCAATTCCCACGATATTCACGAGGTATTTCAGTAGGTAATCTCGAGGTATTCGCGAGGTATTTCAGTAGGTAATCTCGAGGTATTCGCGAGGTATTTCAACAGGTAATCCCGAGATATTCGCGAGGTATTCCAATCTCCACGATATTCGCGAAGTAACGCGAAAACTTGGGCGCCAGGTGCGAATACGCGCACCACGTTTCGTAAGCCTAATCTTGACGCGATCGCCCGGACACGCACGTCCACTCAGGGCGCGGGGCGAGTTTGATACTTTGAGGAAAGGGAGAGGCGGCACAACGCAATCAACACACTCAAATAATGTATAACAAAGAAATATATTTACGGAAAGAAATAATAATATATTTACGGAAAGAAATAATAGGACGCTGGTGAAAAAATATGACAAATGATAGACTCACGCTCTCAACTCACTCATACCACGCACTCGAACACGAAACTATATCCGCAACCTACTTGAATCGCAACTTGTCCGAAACCCGAAATTCCGACGCTCGCGAAACTCTAATCACGCTCGTTTTCGCGGCGGCCTCAGCGAATGCGCGGCAAAAACCCGCGCGACATTCCTCGGCCGCCCGTGACGCAATAACCGTAACAATTGCCCCCGGCACGTCTCACGACGCTCGCGGGACTTTAATCTTCTCCCGATACGCTTTACAACGTTCGCGAGACCATTTACCCGAGACCCGAACTTCCCCCGACACGTATCACAACGTTCGCGAGACAATCCCGATACCCTCCGCGACACTCCCACTCGGAATCCGCGAAACGACACTAATAATCCCCGCGATTCCGCGATTCCACAGAAACCCCCGACGTCACGGTCTCATTCTACGGGCGCATCCGACACGCGCGATACGCCCGACGCAACCGCGCACGGAAAGTTTCCCCACACATACCCACACTCGCGACTGTCGGCCGCACTGGTCCCCGAGGAGGGTTCTTACGCGAGCTCAAACTTGTGTGCGCCCCCGGCCAGCCTCCTTTGTCCGCGTCTCAAGGCAAAGGTACCCTAGGTACCGACCAACTTCCTGGCACGAGATAAACGTACGTGCGCAGGTAGCACAAAGAAAAGGTAATCGAAGTGAGGCGGAGGCCGGGGTCACACACCGGACGCAACGAGATACCGGGGTGGTAGCCTTACAAGTTTGCTGCGCTGCACCGGACGGCTGCTCGGTCGGGGCGGACTCGTGTCGGTTCCGGGATGCTGCTCCTTCTCCAGCCGGCACGACAGTGCCGAGTCGTTCGCCGGTTCGGACCGCGTTGGGTCCCCGCGCATGCGCGGCCGCCCGCGGCCGCTCAGCTCCGCCGATCCGCTCCTTGCGCTGCTCTCGCCGCTCGCGACGTCCCACGTGACGTCTGCCGCTTGCCCGCGGGACTTTCAAGTGGGGTGCTCATCGCCTCGTTTTACTGGCGGTACCGGTCGGGACTTCTCTGAGTCCGATGCAGGTGTGCCAGGCTGGCCAGGCCTTGGCCATTGACCGGTGCATTCTAGGTCCCCGGCGGCGGCATCCGGGATCGCACGTCCGCCCTGCAGCAGCGGCGTTGCGTCCTTCACACACCGTGGCGGCGCTCCCTTGGCTTCCTTGTTGCGGCGGGCTCGGGGGTCTTGCCGCCCCTCGCGGGACCGCGGGACGGCCCGGCGGCGGGTCCGGACGTGACTCGGTTGTCGGCGTGCTGCTCCGCTCGGTCCCCGCCGACACGTGGTTTCTCCCTCGTCGCGACACGTGGTCGTTACATTGGGTGGCTGGCTGCCCACCCCGCGACACTCGCCGCGCTCCTCCTACAACTTACGCCTCGCAAAGACAAATAATTAACTCAAATATACCTCCTCGACTCGGGTCGAGGCAGCATCCCCGGCTTTCCCCTCGGCCGAGCCGTCCGGGCGGTGGACGTGACTATGTCACGTCACAACATAAATACTAATTTAATGTTAAAATATAAATATAATTATATATGTATGCCAAAACCATTACCTGGTCTCGGCGATCTATCCGTATTCGGACAAGATCGTACACCTGTACTTCCGCAATGGGTTCGTTGTCAACCCACAACCACTAAAAAATAAAAAAAAACACTATGAATTATGTTTCACAGGAAATTTTTTACAATAATCACTATATCACTACTTACCCCGCGTACAGGGTAGATAACTTCAATGAAATGTTCTACGTTGTTTTCCATTTTTAAATTTAAATTTTATATAAGTTTTCTTTAGATTATGTATGAACTTCACCGTGTAAACGCTGGGAAGACTGTGCGAATTCGGTGGCTTGGACACTATGAAGAAGGCAGTCATGGTAGCCAAGAAAAATTTTTGGAGTAGGGAACACAATGCGTTTTTTGACATTTACGACATTTACTATTTATGATAATTATATGGAGAGCATTTGAGATCTTATTCCTTTCGCATGTGGAAGACAATCATAGGAGTTAAAAGAAAGATTTAGATCAGTGGACCAATTTCCGTCCAGTAGAGACGTACTAACTTTAGTGAGTCAATAATAGGTCGAAGGATCCTGCACAATACATGACTCCAAAAAAAACGACCCTTTCTAGAAAAAATGAAGAAAAACGCGACGGTTAAAACTTGTATGCGCTCGCAAAATTTTAACCGAATGGGGTCACGAAATGTCCGTGTCGAATGGTGACATGCTCGTCGATAAAACGTCTTCTTCTAGAAAAATGAAGAGGACATCGGCGCTGCGATAATTGATCGTAAATTATAGCAGCCTGTCACTGGCGCTCGCGTTATTTTTTATAGTCGCAAAGGCATGGTCCGACAAAGGGCTCTTTTGAGCAAAAAATGCAGGCCGCATGTGCATACTTGAAAGAAACATAATCTGTGATAAACATCTCTTTCTAGAAAAGTGAAGAGGACATTAACGTCACTATAATTGATCGTAAAATATATCAATGATCGCTTATGCAGGGCAAGACGCAGCATTTAGAAACATACCCCCGACGAGCGCGCGCCTAAGGCCCCTCCCCCTTTCTCCCCGGACCCACGCTGTAGGCCGCCACCCTCCCCTTACCCCGCGGACCCCCGCGCCCTAAGTGCATGCTCCCCTCCCTTGCCCCCGCGGACCTCCTCGCCCTAAGTGCACACGCCCCTCCCTTGCCCCGCGGACCACCTCGCCCTAAGTGCACACGCCCCTCTCCCTTGCCCCGCGCCGCCGAAACCCCTCGCCCCGCTCCCCCCTCGCCCACATTTGGTCGGGAACCGGTGACTCCCTCCTACTCTCCGAAACAACGCGTTCATGCATTCTTAATTTATTTTGTATTTTTTTGTATACAAACGCGGCACCTCACCGAGGCACCGCAACCAGAGCAACCAGGAAGAACGCAGGAGTCGACAACCAGAATAATGGAAAAGGACGACAGCCGTATTGTGGGGGCACGCGACGGACACGCGTGGCACGCAGGGTCGACGAAGCCAAGACAGGCCCGGGGTCTCCGAAGGAAAACTTGGACCCCTAAATCCGCCTCCGAAACACCTAAACGAGCCCGGGACGCCTGGCCAGCGCTCCCGAGGCCCGCGGAGGAGGCCCTCCCTCAAGGAGAAGCCACCCGAACGCCCGGCGCGCCGAGCAAAAGGGGGTCGGAAAGTCAAGGAGAATCGGGAGGGCGCCAAGGATCCCCGCAGTACCGAGATATCAACGCCGGTGCCCGCGTGATCCGCAACGCGCTCGGCCCCCATTGGTCGGTGTCGCGCGAGGATATCGCGCCACCCCCTGAGAGGGGCGAACATTCGATTGCTCATCGAGCTCGCCGCCTCGATTTTTCTCTTCTGGGTCGTCCGCCACAGCGTTAAGTCGTCTCGCGTAGATCCCAAGTTTTGTGTGCCGCATTTCGAGAAGCGAATCATCTCCGGCGCCTGTGACGGAGCTCGAGACATCGTTGTTGACCAGGGAGTGAGCGGAACCGGTGAGATTGCTCCACGTAATTAGTGTGTTAGCAGTCGCGGAGAGCCGCGAGTGCCACGTTTGTCCCGCCCCGACCAGCCGCTCTCGTGTGATATCGCGTATCGCGAACGCGTGTATCGCGCAAATTTGGTGTTAGTGAAAATCGTCGGACACGACGTGCGCCGGACGCGGCGGAAAAATTGCCGGAGACGGCGTAATTGGTGAAATAGAGTCTCGCGTAAATTCGACTCGCGACCGGGTTTCGCGAGTATTCGCTTTTGGTGAAGGCGGTCGGTGGCGGACGCGAGGGGCCTCGCGACGACGAAACCGCGCGCTGTAGGAGTTTCGTGATTTCTATCGCGTGTATCGGCCTCCTGGGGATCGCGATCGAGGGATTGCGAGATCACGACGATCCCAGCGACCGTGAATATCGCGACACCCGACGGGAACTGAGTCTCGCGTTCGTGTTGTTAACCGAATTTTCGCGTAGTGGTGGGTGTCGTCGAATTGTTCTCGGGGAGTCGCGTAGGCGCTCCTTTATCGCGTATCGCCGGAGAGTGGCTCTGTGGGGTGTCAGCCCGCGTACAGCGTAGAGACCATTGCGACACCGTTATTGGCGATTTGCGAGTTGTGTATTGCGACCGTTGTGTAACTGTCGCGAGTCATTTCGCGTTGCGTTAATTGCGATGGGGGTGTCGCGAGTAATTTCGAAATCGCGCTGGCGTATCTGCGTTCGTGCGAGCAACCGACCGACGACCTTCGTATGTCGCTGTTTGTTTTTGCGAGCGAATTCCGGTGCGCCCAGCGGGGTGCCACCCGTAGATAGTATCGCGCGTAACTTGTCGATTCCCTTCTCGCGAGGATATTTACTGACGTTGCGATGTTAGTAATAAGTTAGATTTAGGTTTCGTTTCGGCGATAAGTCCGCCTGTCGAGTCAATTAGATCTGCGTTTTGTTTCCGCGATAAGCCTGCGTATCGGCTACTTAGATTCACGTTTTGTCTTCGCGAGAAGTCGGTTTCTCAAATTGATTAGATTTAAGTTTTGTTCTCGCGACAAGCCTGTTTGTCGAATTGTAGATCTTAATATTATATCGTCAAGTTCTCCGTACGGTATCACGCTTGGATTTACGTTTCCTACACCGCGTTATTATTTACTTGCGGTCTTTACCGATGATATTCAAACCATTCACGGTTCTGTCTATCTCTTACCTACGATACTTTTCTCCGGTCAGCCCTTGTTTTCGAACAATACCAACAGGCGTTCGCTTATTTTTTTTGTCACATTCGTGTTGATAATTCCCTGCCGGGACGACCGCTTGCTATGAGAAATTCTGTTTTGAATAAATTCTGTTTCTAATGAATAGGACCAAAAGTGTGCAGCGCGTCGAAAACTGTAAGGCTTCACCAGTCCCGTAGCTCTATTTCGTCAGAGAAGACGTAGAAATACAAAAATCCATTATTTCGTTGATATCTCTTAAACTATAAGAGATATGAAGCTAACATATAGGACAATATGTGTGCAGCGCGTCGAAAACTATAAGACTTCATAGATGCCGTAGCGATATCTCGTCAGAGAAGACGAAAAGACACAAAAATTTATTGTTTCGTTGATATCTCTTAAACCATAAGAGATACGGGATTAATGTATAGGACCGAAAGTTTGCAGCGCGTCGAAAACTATAAGGCTTCACCGGTCCCGTAGCTCTATTCCGTCAGAGAAGACGTAGAAACACAAAGACCCATTGTTTCGTTGATATCTCAAACTATAAGAGATGCGGGGCTAATGTATAGGACCGAAAGGTTGAACTTCTGTTCTGATTACTTTTCTTTCTCCGAATCACGACACATTGTTTATTTAAATAAATCAAACTGCTACTGTTACACTGTTCAATCACTAATACTCCGACTATTCATTTTCTTTTCAATAAACGAGATTTATTGTTCACTAAACGTACGGCATTTTGTGTGGAATTCTTTATGTTTGTGCAACCACCGCGCTGCCCTGCTTCAACACTGCCCCTCTGCCGTTAGGTTGAGCCGGCTGGCCCCTCGTGCGACAGGCTACGGTTTTTGCGAGTTCGCGTTCGAGATTTCCGAATAATTAGTGGACGCGGGGGATCCGCGTCTGGCGCCTAACCGATTTATTAAAAAACCGCCTGACTCGCGCGAGGGATTATTCCGAGAGGCCTACCACCCGACTCTCTTAGCGTCCCTTTGATCCGGACGAAAAAGCCGTGACGATATGTATTGGTAAAAAACAAAAACATTTCTTAATTTTCATGTAATTATCTTCTATGTGAACCTAAAAAACTTTTTAAATATCGAAAATTAAACAAATTGTGAGACTTTGAAGAAAAACAGAAGTGAAACTTTTGAAAAAGTTTCACTTCAGTTTTTGAAAAAGTTTCACTTTAGTTTTTCTTCAAAGTCTCACAATTTGTTTAATTTTCGCTATTTAAAAAAATTTTTAGGTTCACATAGAAGGTAATTACATGAAAATTAAGAAATGTTTTTGTTTTTTTGTTACAGACACAAATTACGCACGCTAGAGTGTACGAGAATGAAAAAAAGGCGTTGTAAATATCGCTAAACATTTCATATTAAAGATCAATATTTTTGTATAAAAGAATTTTTTTGTTAATGTCAAAATATGTATTGAAACACCCTAGAAGTTTAGAAAAGATTCGTTTTATTGAAGCTGAGAAAAAAAATCGCAAAAATTATGCTTTTTGAAGCGTTCTAAAGCAGGTTCCCCCCTTAACAAAAAAGAATACAAAATTATAAGAAGCCTATTCACCACTTATTGTTAGTTTGAATAAAACTTTCCAAATTCTTTGAATTTAACAGTATAAAACTGGAGAAGCTTGTATGTATCACTCGTTGTACATACAAACAATCTTACGTTAACGACTAGAAAACATTATCATCTATCGGATAATGAACAAAATATTAACAAAGTAGCATTTTTGACCTAGTGGCATCTTTTCCCGACTTATATAGTGTAATGTATTTATACGTATCTATTAAAGTAAATATTTGTTACTAACCTGCATAATAGACAGTTTTGCGAGAAACATTGTACGATACTTTTGATATGCTGAGCAAACATTTAACAATCGTTGTTTCTGGTAAATCTTCATCCAGTAAGGCGATCCGCAATAAGATATTGTACAGTCCATCGTCACGCAGTGTTATGGTGGGATTTCCGGATTGCTTGTCCGAAATTTTTCTGCAATGTCAGCGTGATATGAATATTATTATGAAGAATGATATAAAACAATAAAAAATAACTTTTTTATATTTTTATAAATTTCGTGTTTTAATACATTAAAGTAAATATTTACTTTGGAAAAAACTAAAATAACCTTGACATTGATACAAATTGTTAAGATCAAGATCTTGGGTAAGTTTTAAAAGATTTTATGTCATTTATTGTTTATTCTAAAAATATAAATAATTAAAGTAAATTAATAATATTATACATTCTATTTTTTCTATTGTCACGGCTTTTTGCGAGCGGGCGCAAGCCGGATCAAAAGGGGACGGGAGAGAGTAAGGTGTCGGGCCTCTCGAATGGGTCCCTCGTACGAAATCTATGACTCGCGATACAAACTGTTGGGAGCCAGACGCGGCAGATCGCGTCCACTAAATACAGAGATTGTCTAATTACTTGTTGCGACAAATCGAATGCTTTGATTCACAAAATTCGCCAAAACGCAATTAATGACTCACGAAAGCTCAAACGTAATTATTCGTGCGAAGGCCGACCAGCTCGACCTAACGGTAGAGGGGCAGGGCAAGGCAGGGCAGCGCAAGAGGACGACGGGATAACGGCTAAATAATTTGCCACACGTAGAATATAATCAAACAATGTATCGTTAATGGCTATAGTATGATAAGGTAAATAGTGGAAACAGTCTTTCAGTAATAGTGGCTTTAATAATAATGTTTAAATTGATCCGTGGAATAGTAACAAAGTAGAGTGAGGCAATCGCCCCCGCCTATCGAACTGTAATCAAGTTTGTTTACAGAAAAACTAAAAAAGGAAAAGCGGAATAATAAGGCGAAATAATAACCGACGCGAGTATTAAGTAAAACAAGCTCGAAACGCGAATAATGCGC
Organism: Harpagoxenus sublaevis; assembly: GCA_030770355.1. NCBI lineage: Eukaryota > Metazoa > Arthropoda > Insecta > Hymenoptera > Formicidae > Harpagoxenus > Harpagoxenus sublaevis. The sequence continues at coordinate 17,753 of JASTWR010000262.1, forward strand.
GACAACGAGTAGCGCAAAATCAGGCAAATAACTGACAGAATCTAACGTAATCAGCCATCAAATTATAATAACTTTTGGGATCATTACAAAACAAATAACGACGCTAAGAAATGAGATCCCGATTGACATTCGCGACACCCCTTTATATTCAAAACGTACTCTATGGACCAGACAGATAATAAAGCAAAGGATCGGCGATCAAGTATAATTTTCGGCGCGCGCTAACGGAGCGCGGTAATTTATTTGCGCGAGATCGTAACTCGCTAACGAAACAGATAATAACGCGGGAATCACAATAAATCGCTATCAATCAGACTCGGAGATTAACTCCGTTCTATTTTGTTCTGTCGTCAGTGGTTTTTACGCCGCTCGGGCGCGAATTCGTCGCACGCGCGCCGCAATTAACGGGCGCAATAGAGCATGCAAATCAAGAAATATTCCACGACTTAATGTAACGCAGGAAACATAATTGCCCAATAACGCGAATAATAGTCGGAAATAACGCAAATGATAACCCAATGGCAGCGCCAATAAGCGCCAAGTAATATTCCGACGCAAACAATCGCGCCAAATAATATTCGGACGCGAATCTAATACACAAGAATATCGGACGCGAATAATGGCGTAAAACAAATACGCGGCAACGAGGAACGTAAGATACTAGCGAAACGATACAAATAGTAACACGGAAGAATATCGCAAATAATAGCGCGAACTAATATTGCAAATGATCACGCGAAATAATACTGCAACGATGACGCGAACTAACATCGTTAATAATAATGTCCAGTAGTATCGCGAACAATAACGTGGGATAATATCACAATTAATAACGCGAAAGACGATCGCGGAACAAGATCGCAAACAGTAACGCCCAATAATTACAACTAATAACGCGAAATCCTATTACGGATAATAACGCCGAATAATATCGCAAATCGTAACGCAAACTAATACTTGAAACTAAAGCAACGCGACAATAATACGGCGAAAAACACGCAAAAACGCGCGGAATTCGGGCGCGACGTGACTCGCACGCCGGGGCGCGGCGGCGGAGACGCGAGCGCAAACGCGGACGCGACCCGGGACGGCATTACGCAATCAAGAACGCAAAAAGGGTCGAATTCTAAACCGAACGCGAGAAGATACGTATTTGCGCCACACTCAACGCAAACTCAAAGTCGGTCGTTAGAACGCCAGACTTCACACGGTACGCGAGCAGATACGCGGTAACGCCACACTCAACACGAACCCGAGGACGTACGCCACACACGAACTCTAATACGCGGCCACTCCCGTATGCCGTCCGCGCGAACGCGATGTCTCGCCCTTCGGCCCCGCCGAAGGCCACCGCACACGCCCGCGGACCCGATCTCCAGGAGGCCGTACGCGACAACGAATCCACGATACCCCGATAACGCGCACAACCGTATCGCGAAACAAGTCTCGCGCGATTGCCAAGGGAACCCTCCGCGCTCGGTGCCGACCGCTTCCGCGAAATCACTAATCATCGGCTGCGCCGTGCACGGCGAGCGAATACCAAAATTCACTAAATAACCCACTCGAGTCGGCAACGAAACCCGAACGCAACCCGACGGCTTTCTCGTGGCTACACCCACGAAATATTTAATCTGGCAACCTCACCGGCACCCGCTCTGGCTTCTCCGACACCGCCTTGTCGTCAGGGCACTGGGACCGGCCGGTCTTCCTCGCTTGACACTCTTCACGGCGCAACAGTTTCCGCGAGCACGATACACACGTCCGGACTTGACGGGAGGGCGAGCCAAAAGAGATTGTTTCGGCGACCGCTCGATGGCAGATCGACGTCGCGCCCCACCTTGGGGGTGCGTACGTCTTTTGGCGCGATAACGCGGGCCAATGGGGAGGCGGAGCTGAAATTACGTCGCGGTACTTCGCGCGACGCCGTATCGGAAAATCCTGGGCCGGTCACCTTGCGGCCCCGCGAGGATTTCTCGGCAGCTTAACTGACCGCTCGGGGTCAGGTGCTCCGGTCAGCTGATCGGCATCTCCGCCGCGGGGACGTCCCTCCCCGTGACTTTTGGGCCGGTGTCGTGGCCGTATCGTTTTCGTCGCCGTAAGACGACGTAGTAGAGGTGTCGGGTCGTTCCGCCCCCCGCGTACGGAGTGCCTTTGGGCCGCTCCTTTCTTGCGTTCCAGGATCACGCTGTTGACGACTCCCTCGCGCTCCCCTCAGCGTGGCTCGCGACGATCCCTTAGCGCCGTATTTTCCTAGTTTCGGAGCGTCCTTAGCCCCTCGTCTCGCTCCTCACCCGCGATGCTCGCGCTGTCGCCGCTGATAGGGTTCTCGCCGAGGGACCCCGGCGAGGTGCCACGATTACAAAAAAAATATAAGAAAACAAAAAAAGAATTAATACGCAATTATCTAAATTTTTTTGGCCCCCTGGAGATTTCGCGTCGCTCTTCCGGCTCGCTCTCGAGTGCAAATCCGCGCCCCGTGGCGGCGGCGGGGACGCTGCAACGTGCAGCGGCGCTGCCCCGTTACACTATATAAAACAAGAACTTTATTAACATATCGTGTTAATGAAAAGTAGGGCTGCGTTGTAAGACTAAAAATTTATTCGGCGCGCAGTTTATTTGAGTTGGAATAAGTCTAAAATTCACACACAGAAATATTATTATCAACACGAATACACACACATCCTGTCACTGCTCGAAGCCCTTTCCAAATTTAATTGATATCGTCAATTATTTATTAAAGGTAAGAGGTTAATGATTTTTGTTATATATTGCTATCGATAAAGCAGGAATGTAGTTGGCAGGTAAGCGGCAGTGCGAGAAGCGCGTAGAACAGTTTTGTACGTTGAACGAGAAAGGTGAATAAAAGACACGTTGTGGAAATCTCCGACTATTATTGCATCCCACACGATATCACAAATTGGCGACGAGGAGAAAGCATTTTAAGTACACGAGATACTTTACGTTACATACGTTGCACAGTCAAGCAATTGTGAGGTTGTTGGCACGCGTGAAAAAGCAAACGCAGACGTGCCTAAAATAAGAACCGTGGCCGAACGAAGGAAGAAGGTCGAGTATTACGTATCCGCACGCCCCAAAGTGAGGAATCATGACTGATCAACCAACAATCGTCGTTCAAAGCCAGGCTTCTCATGGAGTTTTTCAAAAATTTGACCACAACGACGACTGGGAGTTATACGAAGAGCAGTTAAGTTCATATTTCACGGCGAATGGAATTCGAGACGGTAGAACGCAGGTTGCCATTTTAATTACTGTGTTAAGCCCAACCGTTTACAAGACTTTGAGGGACCTGTGTCATCCGGAATCGCCCCGGACAAAAATGTATGCGGACCTAAACAGATTATTGAAGGCACATTTCACACCACATTGTTCAACTTTGAAGGAGCGTCAAAAGTTTTATCAGACGCAACAAGGGCAGTCGGAGTCAGTAAATAAATGGTACGCACGTATTAAAAGTTTAGCCGTGACGTGCGCATTCGGCGACCAGCTTACGACAATTTTACGTCACAAGTTCGCAACAGGGATTTCAAATCCGAAAATCTTTGACCGTCTATGCGAGGAGGACGGCTCAGTTAATTTAAATAAATTACTGGAGATAGCAGTTGCCAAAGAGAGCACCTTGAAGGCCAAGGAGGACAGCAGTGTCAACCGTTTACATGAAGGCAGTAAAAAGAAGTCAGACGAAGTTCCTGCCAAGAAGACAACGGGATCAGCCAGCCAGGGGAAAGCCGAGCATTCAAGCCAAAAAGACGAGAGAAAATGGTTTTTTTTTGCGCGGAACTGAACCACGATTTTAAAAACTGTAAATTTAGAAAAGTTAAGTGTAAGGAATGCGTAGTAAACCGGACGACGAAGAAAAATCGGACGATAGCGATATACCAATGCATAAGATTGAAGGTTTTAATATCGAGCCAATGAAAGTCAAAATTAATATAAATGAACAAACGTTTCACTGGGAATTAGATACGGGATCAGATAATACGGTCGTGTCCAGTAGCGTTTACAAAAAATATTTTTCAAATTTTAAAATGAAATCATCCAGCAAGTCATTAAAAAGTTACACGGGACATAAGCTTGTTTTAGTCGGTGAAATTAGAGATTTGGTTACATTTGGCAAAGAAACAAAGAAACTAAAACTTGTAGTTGTAGATAAGGGTCCATTATTAATTGGAAGAGATTGGATAGAAGCTTTCGGAATGATCAAAGTACGTGAGGAAAGTACTAATCGATTAAGAGATGTTTTATCAGAAATAATTGAGGAATTTAAAGAAGTTTTCAGCCCCGAGCTAGGCACGTATAAACACGAATTAATTAAATTAAGTGTACCAGAAGGCACTAAGCCTATTTTTTGCAAACCGCGACCATTGCCAATTAAATTTAAAGATTTAGTTGCAAAGGAATTAAATAAGATGATAGAAGATAAAATTATTTCACCAGTCGAAAATAGTCAGTGGGGGACGCCCGTCGTGCCTGTTTTGCGCAAGGATGGAGGAGTCAGGGTTTGCGGTGATTATAAAGTCACGGTAAATAAATACCTAGAAGATTGCAAACACCCCATACCGAGGATTGAAGAAATTTTTGTAGCCTTACATAAAGGAAAAAAAATTACGAAACTTGATTTAAGTAGAGCTTATAATCAATTAGAATTACATCCGGAGTTTAAATCGTTACTAGCGTTAAGTACGCACTTAAGTATATTTCAAGTAAATAGATTACCATTTGGAGTTAAGCCAGCGAGCAAAATGTTTCAGCAGAAGTTAGAAAAAGCTTTGCAGGGTTGTAAAGGATGTAAATGTTTTAGTTACAGGTGAAAATGACGAGGAGCATATTGAAAATTTGAGAAATGTTTTACGGTGTCTTAGGGACACAGGATTTCGTTTAAACATTGATAAATGTGAGTTTTTCAAGGATAAAATTAAATATTTAGGATATACGATTACTGCCGAAGAGTTGCAGAGAGACCCCGAAAAAGTTGCAGCCATTTTAAAGGCAAGGGCTCCCATTGATCAATCTCAGGTTCGTTAATTTGCTGGAATGATTAACTATTATTCAAAGTGGGTACCGAATTTAGCTGAGGCAATGAGTCCAATTTATGAGTTGCTGAAAGATAACATTAAATTTAAATGGATAGACGGTCACGAGAAAGCGTTTAATAAAGCGAAAAATATTATAGCTTTTAAGCAGGTTTTGGCGAATTTTGACTCAGATAAACCAATTAAATTAACATGTGATGCATCCAAAGAAAGCATTGGAGCTGTACTATCTCACGTTTAAGAAAATGGTCACGAAAGACCAATAGCTTTTACTTCAAGAGTATTGAGCCCAGCGGAAAAAAATTACGCAATAATAGATAGAGAAGTGTTAGCGATTTATTACGGAGTAAAGCAATTTGAACAGTATTTAATTGGTCAAAAATTTATTTTGGAGACGGATCATCGTCCATTAACTTTTATTTTCGGTGAAAAGAAAGATTTACCTGCATTTGCGGCTGGTAGAGTTCAACGATGGGCCGTATATTTGTCAAGTTTTGATTATCAAATCAAGTATGTTAAAGTCCATGATAATGCTAGGGCAGATTTTCTATCTAGATTACCTTTAGATGAAAAAGTTAAGTTTAATCAGAAAGGTAATTATTTGCAATTTATTACAACAACGAATAATGTCCCCAATGATGCAAAAAAGATTGCAATTGAAACAAGTCGCGATATAGAAACTAGTAAAGTACTAGATTACGTTACTAAGGGATGGCCAAATATGATATCTACTGAGGAAAATATTACAACAAACATTAAAGCTTACTGGTTACGTAGAAACGAAATTACAGTTAAAAGAGGAGTTTGATTATGGGGATATATGTAGAGTAATTATTCCATCAAAATATCGTAAACAAATGTTAGAAGAACTTCATAGTACACATTTAGGAATGACAAAAATAAAATTGTTAGCACGATCAAATTTCTGGTGGCCAAATTTAGATATAAAGATCGAGAACTTTGTAAATGCGTGTAATAGTTGTGCCAGTGTAAAGCCCGATCCACCTAAGGCTACATTAAAGCCATGGCAAGTACCAACTAAAAGATTTGAGAGAATTTATATTGATTTTATGGGTCCTTTTAAAGGAAGTACGTTTTCAATTGTAATCGACGAGTTTACTAAGTGGCCGGAAGTAATAAGGGTAAATATGCATATTAGGTCAAACCTCACCGATGGCCTTGACCTTGACATATGTTGTCAAGGTCACCCTCCTTAGTAACCTTCAGAAGGTTTTAGCTGGCGGTCATTGTTTATTAAAATGTTATAAACAAAAAAGTTTGAAAAATATAGCAGTTATTTTGAGTATTAAAAGGCATAAACGACCTTGACCTTGACATATGTTGTCAAGGTCACCCTTCTGAGTGACCTTCAGAAAGTTTTAGCTGGCGGTCATTGTTCATTAAGAAGTTATAAACAAAAAAAATTTGGTGGGGAAAATTATTTAAAGCAGTAAATTGTTGGTATATTGAAAGGAAAGTTATTTAAAGCAGAGAATAGAGAGTATGTGCTTCAACTTACAAAGCACATACTTGTAAAGCGCGTCACTAATCTATAGGTTAATGGCGCGCTTTACAAATGTGTGCTTTGTATGTGCTTCAACTTAGAAAACACATACTTGTAAAGCGCGTCACTAACCTATAGGTTTTGTCAATAACCAACTATTATCTGCTTTAACAAAGCTTTAACATGCTTTTGCCATGATTAAAGCAGAGAATACTTGTATTCACACTTTCTAATACATAAAATTGTGTATATACTTTTCAACATACCAATTATTCTCTGCTTTAAATAACTTTCCTTTTAATATACCAACCATTCACTGCTTTAAATAATTTTTTCCACCAAATTTTTTTTGTTTATAACTTTTTAATAAACAATGACCGCCTGCTAAAACCTTCTTAAGGTCACTTAGGAGGGTGACCTTGACAACATATGTTAAGGTCAAGGTCGTTTATGCCTTTTAATACTCAAAATAACTGCTATATTTTCAATTTTCTTTTTGTTAATAACTTTTTAACGAACAATGACCGCCAGCTAAAATCTTCTGAAGGTCATTCAGGAGGGTGACCTTGACAACATATGTCAAGGTCAAGGTCATCGGTGAGGTTTGACCTAATATGCATATTTACCGTAATAAGGATGAGTAACAGTACCACGGCAGCTACGATAAAAAGATTAAGAGAGATTTTTGGGCGTTTCGGCATTCCGCAAGTCACAAATTGCGATAACAATCCGCAGTTCACGTCGACTAAGTTCACACAATTTAAAAAAAAAATCGATTTAAGATTTTCTCAGCCGTATCATCCGGATGCAAATGGAGCAGCAGAGAATTGCGTGAAGTTAGTAAAGGATATGATAAAAACTGGGATAAGGATATTGATGCAGCTTTAAGTAGATATTTGTTAGCGTATAGGAATGCGACACATTGTACGACTAAAGAGTCTCCTGCTAAGTTAATGTTAGGATCGCAACTAAGAACAATATTTGACTGCGTTAAGCTAAACGATTGTAACGTCAGATGCAAAGCACAGGAAAAGCAAACTGACAAGGGAAACCCGGCAGTCTGTAACCACTGATTTCAATGAGCTTTTGTGGGTGTGTTTTATTCACTTATACTTAAATTTTTCCAAAGCCGTAGGACCCACTATTCAGGCATTCTCAAGAAAATGACGATCAAATTTTCTTAATTATAAATACAAAATTTATTATTTATTACAAAGACATATTTACAATAAATTTACGACTGTTTTGAAAAAATTTTACATCTTTCAGTGTGATATTTGTTGTAAAAGCAGTTAAACATAGAGATATAAGAATAGAGTACGCGAGTCTTATGCTAGCACGTAAAAGGCTGCAATATAGGAATAGAAAAAGAACGCTGCATGTAGGCCCCTTCTGTTTTTGTTTATGCACGCATGCGAGACAAAGACAGAAGGGGCCCATATGCGCAGTTTTCTCTTTCTATTCCTATATCGTTTTTTCAGCTCGCTCGCGTATTCTATTCTTATATCTCTATATTGTATGCAGTTAAAACATAATCATGGTTCGTTGCACCATGCACATATGTATAATTATTGTTATTTCAATCGCACAGTCTTTACATTTTGTTTTATTAATAGAATCTGGAGGGGCCCAACGCCGGTTGGGGGCATCGTTGTATGTGGGTTAAGGAATCAGACGCGAATATATGATGCTGTTTCCTGCTTGCGTCACTTAGCCTCTCTGATTCAATTCCTACTCTCACCTCCACGTAGTGCGTAGCACGGGTACCCCCCGGTAATCTGAGCAACTCGGTGAAAGGTTGGTTTCCAACCCCAGCGGGAAGCCGAGTCAGAGAGCTGACGAGAGAGGGAACACTGGCTTGCTTGGAAGCTATGAAGTGGCAGCCCCATTACCAAGCTTTGGGCACTATGGGCTAATTACCCGTATGCCCGAGACTCAACTATTACGGAAACTTCTACTGAACGCCTGATTTCTCATTCGTTGACAAACTTCGCTATGAAAACACGGATACGATTTGGATGTTGGAATGTGCGTACGATGATGGAGACATCTCGCCTATCACAAATCACTAAAGAGATGTCATCTTATAAGCTGGAAATACTTGGTCTTGGTGAAACTAGATGGAATGGCTTTGGGGAATTCCACACCTCAAGCGGTGAATTGCTCATCTACTCAGGTAAACCGGAGAACGAGAATCACGAGCAAGGAGTAGGCATTCTGTTCTACAAGAACGCGAAGAAAAGCCTTCTGGATTGGAAACCAATTTTGCCAAGACTAATTGTAGCTAGAATTGCTACTCGCACAAGACCTATCACCTTTATACAATGCTATGCTCCGACAGAAATGGCCGCGACGGATGAAAAAGAAGAACTCTATTCTTCTCTTACTGCTGTGTTGAGCACTGTAAGAAAATCCGATATCATAATACTGGCAGGGGACCTGAATGCCAAAGTCGGCTGTGACAATAATGGTTTTGAGCGTGTGATGGGCAAACATGGTCTGGGTACTAGGAACGATAATGGAGAACTTTTTATCGAAACCTGCTCTAATTATAACCTGGTCATAGGCGGAACTGTCTTCCCTCACAAAACTATCCACAGGGCAACTTGGATCTCTCCGGACAAACGCACTTCTAACCAGATTGACCATATTGCAATCAGTAAAGTATGGAGGAGATCACTGTTAGACGTTTGCAGCAAGCGGGGTGCGGACATAGCTAGCGACCATCACCTTCTCATTTGGGTACTTAGACTGAAACTTGCGGCAAATCGTAAGACCAGCTTAGATAATAGGCGACTTAAATATAACGTACAGCGCTTAGCCAATCCACAGGTTCGAGAGAACTTTAATAGCACGCTTGAAGAAAGATTAGAAAGCATCAATGAAGAAGACCAAACCCCGGTAACAACATGGGAGAAAGTAACGAACATCATTCATGAAACCAGCAACTCAGTCCTTGGCAAACTGCAAAAAGTAAGACAACCCTGGATTTCCAATGACACTTGGCAACTGATTGAAGAACGGAAACAAACCAAAGCAAAGATTAATCAAGCCCACACAGAACAGGAACGTAATCTCCAGCTAGCAGCTTATACGCTAGCAAACAAAGTCGTTAAGCGTAGCGCGCGGCGCGATAAACAAAAGAGAGTGAATGATCTGGAACGGAGGGCACAGACGGCTGTCGAGTCCAAAAACCTTAGAGGATAAACTATATAGGATCACCAAATGTCTGGCTAACAAAAACTTTGTTCAATCACAACCAGTCAGGAATGAGAACGGTGAACTTGTAAGTTCCAGCGAGGCACAACTTCATGTATGGTCGAATTATTTTAGGGATATCCTCAGTCCCCAACCTGCCTGGGATATTAATGACAATGAACAGGATAGAAATAATGACCTGGACAGTTGTGTCCGACTTGCCGCCTTTCTTAGAATTAACACCCAACCACCCTCTATTGCAGAAATTACTAAGGCGATCAATCACCTCAAATACAATAAAGCGGCAGGGCCTGATAACATTGTCTCGGAACTCCTGAAGTATAACGTCGCTGTCATCTCAGAAGTCCTCCAGCCGGCACTCGAAGAAATCTGGGCAGCAGAAAGAGTACCAGAAGCAAGGAAAGAGGGTCTTATCATAAAGATACCCAAAAAGGGAAATCGAACCTACTGCCACAACTGGCGTGGCATCACTTTACTGAACACCATCAATAAAATCTTAACCCAGATAATACTATCAAGAATTTCACCATCCCTCGAACCAACACTACGCCAGGAACAAGCTGGTTTTCGACCGCTGCGGTCATGTACAAACCAAATAAGCACTCTCCGTATAATCATTGAACAATCAAACGAATGGCGATCCCCATTATACCTTGTATTTATTGATTTTAAAAGAGCATTCGATAGTCTCAGACATACATCTATCTTGGACACACTTCAGGATAGAGGGGTGCCATCAAAGATCATAAATATTATAAAAGAACTTTATCGAGGTTCTCACTGCCGCGTTTTCCATCAGGGGAAATATGGCGACAAAATTCCTGTCCATGCCGGCGTGAAGCAAGACTGCATTCTCTCACCTCTAATATTTAATCTGGTGCTAGACTCTGTGATGATGAAGGTAACAGAAGAAAAGCGTGGCATTACTTGGGGATTGCGATGTAGACTTGAAGATTTGGATTATGCTGATGACGTGTGTTTCCTAACTCACTCTCACAGAGATATGCAAGACAAGCTCAATGATATTACCCGGGAAGTTGCCAAAGAGGGTTTAGAAGTTAATGTGCAGAAAACGAAAGCAATGCGAATAGGTACTCCCAACGCTACCGCATTCCATGTAAACTATGAACCTATCAAGGATGTCGAAGAGTTTTGCTACCTAGGTAGTATGGTCTCGAAAGATGGAGGCTCGCCCAATGACATCACGGGCAGAATTCAGAAGGCCTCAGCTGTATTTAGCATGTTGCATAATGTGTGGAGATCCTCCCATTATACCAATGCAACTAAAATTTGGATTTTCAATACCAACGTGAAATCGGTACTATTATATGGATGCGAGACATGGAAGGTATCTAATGAACTAACCAACCGTCTGCAGGTGTTTGTTAATCGCTGTTTACGCAGAGTTTTGCGTATATTCTGGCTTGAAACAATCACCAACTTTGACCTACTTAAGAAAGCTAATCAAATAGAGGTGGGCTTGGAGATAAGGAGGCGCAAGTGGAAATGGATTGGGCACATCCTAAGACGACCCCCTAACAATGTGACCAGAATGGCCTTGGACTGGAATCCTCAAGGCAGTAGACCGAGAGGACGGCCAAAAACTACGTGGAGAAGATCAATCCAGACCAAAATTGCGGACTGTGGTAGAACGTGGTCGGAAATTAAGAAATTAGCCCTCAACAGAGTGCGTTGGCGGTGTTTTGTAGAGGCCCTATGCTCCACGGGGGAGTAACAGGATTTATATAATAGAATCTGGAATACAAACTTCGTTAACGTTTTTGAAAAGATTTCTTTCATCTGTTATTTGAGTTGCAAACCAGGTATATTTTAACATGTCACAAAAGACTGGGGATCGATCATGTATCTTTTCCCCTAGGGCGGAAACGTGAAAAGTGAAAATTTCACATGGCTATTTCTTTCTATTGGTGTTGAATAGAATGAGATAACTTTTCACTTTTCACGTTTACGCCCTAGGGAAAGATACATGATCGTTCCCCTGGTGCGCTCAACTAATTATGAAGTAGAGAATGTATTTTAATATCATCCTCACGATTGGCTATTTCTCTATTGTTTTTTAGGAGATATGTACAATTTTATAATTTTTTAATAAAATATTTAACCTGTCTATTGTTACGTCCGGCAATTCTCGAAGGGGCGCTGTCACGCGAAAAATGGACCGGCGGACGTAATTACGGGGAAATTAACGGCAATTTACGCAGTCTATGATATTCATAGAGAAATCGAATTATAGAACGCGATTGTTGAGATTTATATACAATTATATGTATCGATTTTTCTTCATCACGGGCCGAGCGGAAACTCGTGATGTTTGGAAGGGAGGAGGGGGAGAAATCGCTAGTAGACGTTAGTAATTATTTTTTCTTTCTTATTTTTTTCTCATCCTTGGTCTTAAACACAATTCTCACAGTTCTCGGGTAAATTACGTTTTCTATTATGCGAGGGAGCGCGCTGGAACGACGAGTCTCGTTTTGCGGCGCGTTGGCGTCTCCGTTACGTTCCTCCGGCGGCGGAGCGGCGGAAAAGGCAAACGGCGGGGCTGTCAAAACGACGGGTCTCCTCGGTGGAGGAGAGGGCGGCGGGGAAAGCGGTCTGAGAAAGATCGCTGGGTCAAACTCCCCACTTTTGTACAGGGCCCTTTTAAGGCGGCGAAGCTGCCCGTCGCGTCCCGATCGCCTTGACCTCCGATTTCGCCCCATAGTGACCCTACATGGCAGAGGGGGAGTGATTAGACGCCACCCCTGAGAGAGTAACCCGCCGGACGATTTTCGGGATTATCGCGGGAGGAGGGGACGTGTCGCAAGAGGAGGCCCTTTTCTTTTGCGGGCCGGTTTTAGGGAGGACCTTATCTGATGGAATTGCGTGACGGGGTGACGCGGGAGCTCCCAGAGAGTCGCCACTCCGTAGGGCGCTTAACGGAGAGGGGGCTCAGAGTCGGAGGGATCCGTGCCTCGCCCTCTGTGAGGGGCGCGCTGCTCGGAGGGGTAGAGGATAATTCTGGGGTAAGGGTCGCGAGCGTAACTTTTTATCGGACGGGGAAACACTTAGACAAATCACAATGCACTTACACAATGAAACGTAGAGCGGTGGAAATAAATCGATGCACTCACCGTACTTTTGCACAAGGTTCACTAAGCAGTTTATTAAATCGAATAGGTCCCTTCGGACAAGTAGAATTTTACAACTTTCGCAGATTCCGAGTAGCGTAGTCGAAGTTATCGGTCTACAATCAAATAGTAACGTTCCACACAGAACAGAACGAAATATACGCGAAGACAAATAATAATTAAATAAAAAAAAGGGAAAAAAAAGAATGAAACAGAAAATCGCAGCGATATTCGATCCGGGAACTCGGACTGCAGTCAGTGCTCTGGACGAAGTAACGCACGCGTACGCACAGAAAAATCCTTGAGAAGGATTGAGAAGATATAAGTATATGTAAGAGAGAAAAAAAAATAAACGTGTAACGATCCGATCGTAGAGACCCAATTTCCGGCACAGCCGGAAGCCACCCCGATGATCGCCCTTCAAGGGCGCTCCACCGGTCTAACCCACCGGTCTAACCCACCGAAAATGCACAGGAGACCGGGGTCTCGCACGACGCGGGCCGCGGAGGTTATGTTCGACACTTGATAGCAACGGACACTAAGTCTCGAGCACTCAATTTTCGGCTAAGTTCTACGCACCGTGAGATTATTCGCGATTAATAAGAGCCACTGTTAGCGCTGCCAAATTCCGAAATCGAATACGCGCGGCCCTCGGCGCGGGCCCTTTATATACTCTAAGCTCGATGGCCCCGAGCGGGAGGGGAATAAGGATTATAAATTATTGAGCTGTCACCTAATTTTCTTAAGTTTTCTTACGTATTTTGAGAAATATTTTGAAACACAACATATACAAGGTGGGTCATTTTAATTTATCCACTCAAATATCTCAAAACCCGTAAGTTTTAGAAGAAAACTCTTTAGACAAAAGTTGTTTGGTTTCAAGGTGTACGGAATTGATGGTAGAAGAAACTCGTTACACAAATTTACTCAACAAAAAATGATTTAATAAAAATCTTTCTTCTACAGTTACTTGACGCTCGCGATTACTCGGACGTCTTGTCACGTTGCTAGCCAACGACCGTCTCCCCTATACATCTTTGTTCTACAGATATTTTCCAAACGATGAGTCACAGAGACAAATACATTTGTTAATCCGTGGGCTTGTAAATAAATTTAAAATTTAACGACGTTCTCTCCAACATCCCGCCCATCAATTAATCGCAGATTAATTTTAGTTTCTTTTGTCCATAGGCGATTTACATAATTTCGTGATCGGTCGCTTAATTACATTATTTTGGGTCTTTATTGTTACAACACGCACTTTGTTATCTACGCCTGGATGCAGCTCAATTACTTTTCCCATTCTCCATCGTAATGGGGGTGCATTTTCGTTACAAATTAAAACTATGTCGCCAATACTTAAGTTTTTTCTTTGAGCTGTCCATTTACATTTTCCTTAAAGTGACGTGAGATATTCAACGCTCCAACGTTTCCAAAAATGTTGAGTTAGACGCTGAAGTAGCTGCCATCGGCTTAGTCTATTAATAGAGCTCTTGGTAAAGTCGACATCCGGCAAATTTGTAAGTGGCTCTCCTATTAAAAAATGTGCGGGCGTTAGCGGTTGCAATTTATTAGGACCCGATGGCAACTGACACAGCGGTCTCGAATTTAGGCATGCCTCAATCCGAATCAGAACCGTGCTGAGATCCTCGAACGTGAGTATAACTTCACCAATTACTCGCTTGAGGTGATACTTGCAAGACTTTATGCTTGCTTCCCAAAGGCCGCCCACTCTGAGGACTCCGTCTTGATCTATGAACGGACTTAAACTTGCCAACGCGCTGTTTGCTCCGACCTGGCCATTCTCAGATGTCCTGCCATTCCCTTGCAAAAAATTCCCTTGAATGTGCTTAATTATTTTTAATTGCGATAGCTGAATTTCGTTTACGGATAATCGTCTCAAATTACGACCTGATAACTTGAGTCTGCAATTTGCAATAAACCAGCAACACCATGCTTATCACCCTTTCAATTTTTGTTATGGATAAAAACTTGCATAAAGTTGTCTCGGACTTATCTCGAGTGACAAAAACTCGTCTTTCGCGTCTTTCTTCCGATTGCATGACCTTTATTTCTTGCTCGGCCGGTTCATAATTCTGGGAATAATGCCGCGAAGTCTCGACAAATCCTGGAAGCCACGGTGGCCCCGACCACCACACAAATTCGATTTCAAGTGTGTCAAGCTAGTACCCTGCGAAATTAAATTAGCTGGATTCTCCTTGCTTACAACATGATTCCAATGATTCCTGGGAAAAATTGCTTGTATGTTGCTAACTCTGTTCGAAATAAACGTCTTTTGACGACTAACATCACCTGCGATACAAGCTAATACGATCTTTGAATCGCACCATGCGTATTTATTGTCAATTTTGATGCTCAATGAATCACAAACATTTCGCATCAAATCAACCAATACTATCGCTCCGCAAAGTTCCAATCTAGGGATTGTTGCTCCGCTTATCGGAGCCACACGCGACTTGGCACATAATAATTGTGAAACGCCTCTATTTAAATCATCTACCGCCTGTATATATACACACAAGCGTCGTAAGCCTGCTCAGAGACATCGCAAAATGCATGTAAATTAATAAGACACGGTTCTCGACAACCTATAACTTGCCTCGGAATTTGTATAGTATGAATTTCTGCTAAACCTCGAGTGTATTCCAGCCATGACTGTTGCCAGTTTGGTGGCAACGCTTCATCCCACCCGAGCTTTAATTGCCATGTACGCTGCATAATGAACGTAGCTCTAATCACTGTCGGACTAGCTAATCCCAACGGATCGAATAATTTTGAAATTGACGACAGCACCTCTCACTTCGTCTTTGAATTGCGCACGATTTCTGATTCAAATTGAAGCATGTCACTCTCTGGAACCCATCGCAGTCCGAGAGTCTTCACAACATCGAGATCATCGCTAATTGTTTGAAAATCGCTCGCACCATTCTTCTCGAACGTAATTACGTCTTATCAGCGTAATTCGGTTCTTAACTAAATTTTTTTAATTAAACGATATCCATAATTTGGGTAGAAAATCTAAGCCGATTTTTAATACTTTTTGAATTTAAAAAAAAACCTAAATTTGAGAAAGTTATAGCTTGCTAAAGTTTCTTTGATGACGTCAACTTCAAAAGATGTCGCAACAACACTATGACGTCACACACATTTTCGTGTTACTATATTTTCTTCAATTTTGAAGATATTGCAAAAATTCAAAAAGTTTACAAAGAAAGTATGCCATGATCTATCAAAATATACTGTTAGGTAAAATCCGTTAAAAACCAAATTTGATCGCCATTTATGCAACTCAAATTGACCTAATTTTAATAGCTTAGTTAGCTCGTTAATTAGCGCCCTTGCCTGATCTTTACTCCTGTTATGGCCGTTTATATATGAATCTCGCAGTAAGACCAGCGACACACGCGGATATTGCCTTTTATTTTCCTTAGCTAATTGTTGGACGCTACTCACGGCCAAAAACAAAGCACTCGATTGACCGTAAGTTACAGTGTTTAATTGATATGCTAATATTTGTTCGTCAGGAGAAAAACGCCACAAAATTCTCTGATATTTTCGATCATCGTCGTGTATTAAGATTTTCTGTCCATTTTTTGCAAATCGGCCGTCACTACGACTGGATAGATTCGAAACAGTAACACAAAAGTGAGCAAGTTGAAACTTGCACATTGTTTTCTCATAGTTTTTAAGTGAGCCAGTAGAAACTTGCACATTGCTTTCTCATAGTTTTTAAGTGAGCCAGTAGAAACGATACGCACGAAGCAGGCGAGCCCGCGTCGTTGAGCGACAGCTCCTCCAGACGCATCGAGAATATTTTAACCGCCACCATCTTCCACAATTTTCCCTTCCCCCGCGTTCTCTCGCGTACCAAATCCTTCCCGACACCCCCGATTCCTTCCCTTGTTCCGGACCGTCCTATTCCCCGGTTCCTTCCGAGGAACTTGACCGGTTCCCCTATCCGGAGCTCCCACACTCTCCCATCCCTTTTTACTTACGCGACAAATACCGCGAGAGAACACCTTCTCCCGCGTTCTCCACCTCGAGCGTGGAGATTCTTTTTGAAACACCCCGGTTCCCCTCCACCAATAGACCTACCTCTCCCGCGCTCTCCACATCGAGCGTGGAGATCATTCCGGAAATTATTACAATAGATTAATCTCGGTCATACATTAAAATTTAATAATTAATTAATTATTAATGTAAGAATCAATTTATTAACGTAAGAATACAAGTGTAAGAACGTTTCAAACACACACGCACACACTCATGGCATACATCCTTTTCTTTTTCTTTTTCTTTAAATCGTAAAATGTACTAACCGGGCAGGATGTCAAATTCAAAGTAGATCCATCCCCTCAATAAATCCTGTCCGATGACCTCCGAACTCATGTAACACCCGCGTATTCTCCATACACATATACACACACCACACATGAACTGTACCATTTGCGTTTTGTTTTTATGTTTTTCTATATACACATAAATGTAACTGTCTTATTGATTTTTATCATTTATAATAAATAATTGTAATGTTTTTAATTTCAAAAATTAAAGTCTAATTATTTAATTTAACACCTCGTCACCAACTTTCCCGCTCGCAAAATCGTACACGGTCCGATCCCAGGTAATAGGGATTGCATAATCCTTGACCTGAAACAGGACCGACGATCGCACGGCTCGCAGTAGGCGTAATAGCGTCCCTTCGGACGTTGACCCTCGACTGGAGCCTTCCGAAAAGTGCGTTCGACTCGAGGCACGCGTTTACTCGCGCGACCCGAGATAACCTTTAAGTATTCTCTTACGTCCTTCCTTACCCCGTCCCCTCTGGGTAGCCTTTCCTTCGCTTCCCAGTTTTCCTTTTCATTGAAACTCTTGGGGTTTGGACGTAACACCGTACATACATAAAAGCCTTATAAAGCTGAGTCTAATCAACCAAATCTTAAAGAATTATATATGAAATAAGAGTAAAATAAATTGTCAAAAAATATCAATTTATGAAAACTCTCAATTGTTGAGACTTTGGATGTAGCCCTTAAAGGTTAAAATTTTAAGATTTTAGCAATTTTTTAAATTCTACTATATTCTTCAGTATTTTCTCCTTTTTTTTATATATTTTAAGATTTGGTTGATTAATTTTTAAGTTAAAAACATTTAAAATTTCGGGAAATCCGTCCATACATAAACATGAGTCTAATCAACCAAATTTTAAAGAATTTTATATAAAATAAGGGTAGAAAAGACAGAAGAATATAATAAAATTAGAAATAGCCAAATATTTCAAAACTTACAAAAGTTAGAGCAATCAAAGGCATTTCTTAAAAAATTCAAAATTTTATAAAGAAAGAAGCCCTTTACCAATTATCGCTAAATTCAATTCCATCTTTTGTTTAAATAATACTTTATCGATTAAAAAAAAATTTAGCCTTATATCTCAATATTTGCATAAGTTAGAGCAACCAGGCACATTTCTAAAAAAATTCCAAATTTTTTTTAAAAAGAACCCCTTTACCGATCATTGCCAAATTCAATACCAACCTTCCTTGAATGATGCTCTATCGATTAAAAAAAAAAACAGCCCGATATCTCAATATTTGCGGAAATTAGAGCAACCACAGGCATTTGTAAAAAAATTCAAAATTTTTTTTAAAAAGAACCCCTTTACCGATCATCGCCAAATTCAATACCAACCTTCCTTGAATGATACTCTATCGATTAAAAAAAAAACAGCCCGATATCTCAATATTTGCGGAAGTTAGAGCAACCACAGACATCAAATCTGCACATACACACACACACACACACATACGGACATTTTTTTAAAATGCAATTTTTCGACGTTTTAGAACATTCTGAACACATTGGCAGTAGCAACTAAAAAAAAAAATTTTTCACGAAAACAAAGCTTCCTCTATGAGGAAGCAATATTGGCAATCGGGTCTTGCAACGTGGTTCCTACCATTAATGTATCATTTAATGATAGGCCCGAGTTTGTTTTGGATAAAGCGTCGAAAACAACGCGTAACTTCGTACTGACAGCCGACTCTCGGAGCACCCCGTGATGCGGTAAATAAACAGCGTTCTTGGCTTCGTCCGAATAACGTGAAAGAACAGTCATGTGCTTTAAATCTATGTATTCTTGCATAAATTCCTTGTATAATTTCTCGAAATATTTATTACCTTTGAATTTTTGCTCTAAATATATTAATCGTTTCGGTAAAAATGCATAATAACGGACCCAGCCCCAATGACCTTGACCTTGACATATGTTGTCAAGGTCACCCTCCTGAGTGACCTTCAGAATGTTTTAGCCGTAGTTCGTTCTTTATTAAAAAGTTATCAACAAAAAAGTTTGAAAAATATTGCAGTTATTTTGAGTATTGAGAGGCATAAATGACTACTATGTATGTGGAAATAGTACATGTATAAACAAAGGAAAGTCATTTAAAGCAGTAAATCGTTGATATATTAAACAGTTTTTTTGTTAAAGCAGAAAATAGTTGGTATAGAAAAGTTTGTACATGTACAATTTGATGTGTTAGAAAGTATAAATATAAAGTATATTTTTTTCTGCTTTAATCATAATTGTACGATTATAATTGAAAACTATCTTTAACTGTACAATTGTAATCATACAATTATGGTTAAAGCAAAGAATATTTTATATTTATGCTTTCTAACACAAAATTGTGTATATTATACTTTTGTATACCAAATATTCTCTGCTTTAACAAAAAAACTGTTCAATATATATATTAACGATTCACTGCTTTAAATGACTTTTCTTCGTTTGTACATGTACTATTTCCACGTACATATTAGTCGCTTATGCCTTTCAGTACTCAAAATAACTTCAATATTTTTCAAATTTTTTGTTGATAACTTTTTAATAAAGAACGAGCGACGGCTAAAACATTCTGAAGGTTACTCAGGAGGGTGACCTTGACAACATATGTCAAAGTCAAGGTCATTGGGGCTGGGTCCGTTATTATGCATTTTTACCATCGTTTCTCTGCAATTGCTCGTGATTTACCGAGTTTCTCTTTGTTATCACGAAATAGTAATCGAACTATAAATCTGCCGTTATTATTTCGAGTATGCGTTTCTATAAATACTTTTTCACATGCCTGTTCTTCACTTGACAATTTTACCTCCATCTCACGACTAGGATATTCCTCGATTTCCCAGAATTTTGCTATGAAATTATCTAAAGCATCTTGTGTTGTCAAACAAACAGAATAATTGGCGCTTTTATTAGAAATATACTGGGATTGAATCGGGCCTGATATGATCAGACCGAATTTCGTGTCTTGTAATGTCGGCATATTCTTTCCGATTTCAATTTTAGCAGGCTTTAACAAATTCAAAAAAAATTCGCCATCGAGAAGCATGTCTATTCGATCGGGGTGGTAATATTGAGGAACAGCCAACTTTAATAAATCTGTTATTGAAAGATTGCTAACATGAATGCAAGCAGACGGCAATTGTTTAAAAATTTTTGGAACGATCAAACAAAATGCAGTAAAACTATGATTAGTTACGCGCGAATTAACGACAACTCAACAACCTTGATTAATTGCGCATTCTGAATTATTTATGCCCGTCACCGTTTCTTGAACTGCTTCTACTTTCAGGTTTAATTTAGAACAAGCCGCCTTAGTTATAAAATTTACTTCACTTGCGCTATCAAGAAGCGAATATCTTGAACCCGTTTGCATCTTTAATGCTCACTACCGCGGTTGACATTAAAATTAGGCCTGTCCTCGTAGGTCTCGAAGCGTGATGCACAGACAACTCGCCCCTGTTACCTTGACGATCCTTCGTACAAACCGCCCCCGGAAGTGGCACCACATATCTTTCAACTTCTTTATGACACAACGTATTATGCCTTCCCAAGCACAGTCTGCAGGAGCCCGCCTTACAAGTTTTTGCAAGATGATCGTTCGCGTAACATTGTCCTGCCGATGATGCTGTAGCCAAACTGACTGGCCTGTTGAATGCGCTCGGTTTGGAAGGCCTTGCTGCTTCCCACGTGCTCCTTTCCGCCTTGTACCCGCCTCCCTTTGCATTCGATTCTCCCTTGTTACTCGAGCCATTCAAGCATTGACTGTGTTTCTGCAAAAAACCAAACAATGTATCGACCAAAATCTTTCGTCTATTTTCAACGCTTTCTTCCCAACGGCGTCGAGTGGCCTTGTCCAATTTTTCCTCGACCATGAAAATTATCAAATCATCCCAATCTTCCGTTGTTGATTCCATTGTCTTTAGCATCCTCAAATGTTATTGCACGTGATCTATCAGATCTTGTAATGCTGCGGCCGACTCTCGCTCGACCTTCGGCATTTCAAACAAACATTGCAGGTGTCGTTTCTTGATTGTCCTTTCATCCTCGTAACGGCTTTTTAAAAGATTCCAAGCCACGTCATAATTTTGCGCCGAAATCTCGATAGATTCTATAATTTTTGCTGCGTTTCCCGTCAAAGCACCGACCAAAAATTGATGTTTCTGAACAGCTAAAAGCTCGCTATTGTGAATTAATGCGGTGAAAGTGTCTGAGAATTGTTTCCAATCTTCGAGCTCGCCAGAAAAAGTCGGCAAACGTATAGTTGGCAATTTTACTTTATTTTCAATATTTGTGGTACTCTGAGCGCTCAACGTTCTAATTAATTCGGTTTGTCGTTCAAGTATGTGAGCAAGCCATTGGTCTCTGTACTCACAGTCGGTTTCGCTGCAGCAGTAGTCCACTTAGCAAAAAGGGTCTTTAAGTATCGCTCTTCGAATCCTCCTCCTCTCGGTGATCCTCAGGCGGCAACTCATCTCCGATCGCACTTTGTCAGTAATTGTCTTTGTATCGTTTCGAAGTCCTTGTTAATTTGCACCAATTTGTCTGCTCGCACCGCTATACTTTCAAGCGTCGCCTATACTCTCTTATTTGACACGTCGTTTGCATATTTCCAAATGCGCATTTGTTTAGCCTTGACATAGCCCCGCTGTCTGCGTAGCTCTTCCGCGCTCACATTGCTTGATTTCCTTGATTGATTTCCTCGATTGTCTCTCAATCGGTTTTCTTTGCAGAAACCACTCAAAATTTCTCCATGTTTCTCGAACGTTCGCGAACTCGTTCCGTCAATTGACTCGATTCAACCAGAACTTGCCACGAACATCCGGTTCGAAAGATCATGTACGGAATTGATGGTAGAAGAAACTCGTTACACGAAACTCAACAAGAAACGACTTAATAAAAATCTTCTTTTTACAGTTACTTTTGACGCTCGCGATTACTCAGACGTCTTGTCACGTTGCTAGCCAACGACCGTCTCCCCTATACATCTTTGTTCTACCGATATTTTCCAAACGATGAGTCACAGAGACAAATACATTTATTAATCCGTGGGCTTGTAAATAAATTTAAAATCTAACGACGTTCTCTCCAACACAAGGAAGACATAAGATGATGACAATGATTTCACTTTGGATGGTCGTTTGAAGGTCACATAAACGTCACCTGTTTTTTAAATGGAACCCCTTATATTGTAGTAGGTATATCGTTCGAAAGGGCATAAAATAAGAAAATTTTTGGCGCGTTAGAGGTCGATACGTTGACCCGTTTAAAAGTTATTTAGGGTCAAAAATTGGCTTTTTCGGACTTTGACTTTAAATAACTCTTAAACGGATCAACGTATCAACCTCTGGTTTGCGCAAAAAGAATTTTTTTTATGCTTAAACAATATATTACAATATAGAGGGTTTTACTTAAAATTTTTTTGTGTCTCAGGAAACTGCAACCAAAAATTTTAAATAAATACCCCCTATATTATAGTACATCGTTTAAAAAAGCATAAAAAAGAAAAATTTTGGCGCAAACCGGAGGTCGATACGTTGATCTGTTTGGAAGTTATTTAGGGTCAAAGTTCGAAAAAGCCAATTTTTGACCCTAAATAACTTTTTAACGGGTTAACGTATCGACTTTTAACTTGAGCCAAAATTTTTCTTATTTTATGCCCTTTCAAACAATATACTACAATATAGGGAGTTCCATTTAAGAAAGTAAAGATGACGTTTATGTGACCTTCAAACGACCATCTAAGGTCAAATTACTGTCATCATCGTATGTGTCCCTTGAAACCAAACAACTTTTGTCTAAAGAGTTTTCTTCTAAAACTTACGGGTTTTGAGATATTTGAGTGGATAAAATAAAATGACCCACTTTGTATATATGTATGTATATTTTTATATAGTTGTATAATCAAGAGACACGGTGTATAGGTAGTGTCTCGCGCCAAGTACGCGCGGAGCGAGACCGCCGTGGCTCTATTAACGCGACGCAACGAGTTGCGAGTAACCAAGATTTTGAGATTTCGATAATTAGCGAATGGATTGTTCCAACTAGGCTTAATGGATAGCTTGGACCAAATTTATAATATAGTAAAAGTGTTTTTATTTTTCCGCTACCTGCCCTACGAGCGGATATATTACGATGCAAAACCCGAAGCTGAAAATTTACAATTAAGAAACGTCGTCGTTCTCCGTTTGCTGTGTTTGCCACGGCGCAGAGTCGGCGCTAGTAGTTCGTCTGATTTTGTCCCTTTTATATCCTTGCCGTTATGCGGCGCTAGTTCTACGCGTAGAGACTAGAGATTCGTTAGTTCGATCACATGTGATAAACATAACCGTAAAGCGGCCCATACATACGAGACGTCGCAAGTCCGGCTCGGCTCGGCTCGGTTTCTACTCGTTCGTGGGTGGGATGTCACGAGCCGGGCTCGGCGTTCGACAAGCCAAATTTCGGGATTATTCGGGAGTGTATGTGTGGTGAAAAACGTTCGAGTCCGGCTCGCGAATCAAGCTCGCCGAGCCGGACTCGCGAGTCAAACTCGTACATGTAATGGGCCGCTTTAGACGTCGTCGAGAAATATTCCGTCCGCGTCGTCGCGTCGGTACACTCCGAACGGAGTGCATGAGTGCTGGAATGACAGAGTTCGCGCCTTGCGGATGGCTGGTTCCTGGAATACACCCTGAGCGAGGATGCCTACGGATTATAGGATTATACATCATATCGTACGTATTTATCACTCTCTCGCGCTCTTTTTCGCGGTTGCGGTCGCGTTCCCGCTTGCGTTCCCCGCTTGCGTTCTCTTTCTTTCTCTCTCTCTCTCTCTCTCTCTCTCTCTCTCTCATGTGAAATTGTGACGTCAGAGACGAGAAATGACTACTACTGTATACATCGAACGTCGTAATGATAATGACTATCGAATATATCTGACACAATCAAATATTTTTTGTATTATAACACAATTTGAATTATATCTGACAGTTTGACATCCTTAAATGTGCAGTGTAGTTTGTATAAATTTATAAATTATTTAAAAAATTAAGACATAAAATATGAATATATCAGGCAAAGTCAAGTTTGTCGAGAGCAGATCATGCAAAGTGTTTGCTATATATGTTCATAAATTTTGTCGAAAGAAAAATTACTGATTTGGTACAAGATTTGGCATATATGTGCAATGTTGTTGGCAGAATGTTAGTAGATAATATATTGTATAGTAAAGTTGGTTAATAAAATAAGGCAATTAATAATTTATAAGTACAGCTTTTGACAATACTATATAATTCGATGCAGATTAGCGAGGGGCACAGCAGAATCTACATTCGACAATGTCAATTTACTGCTAATTTGTTGTTAGATATAAAATATTAGACAGCTCTTCCGACTGTATCTCCTCTATCTCCATAATATTTGTTTATATATGTATATAAGTAAATATATTTAAAATAATAGTTTTCTTGTCACTTATTAATTAATTAAATAATGTTTTGAAATAAAATTGTTCATATATATCCTTTAATTCATCATACCAAAAATATCTAATAACAAATTAACAGTAAATTAGCATTGTCGAACGTAGATTCTGCTGTTTCAGTCGCTAATCTGCATCGAATTATATAGGGCTGTCAAGCTTTACTTATAAATTATTAATTGCCTTATTTTGTTAACAAACTTTACTATACATATATCATCTACTATAACATTCTGCCAAAGCATCGTACATGCTAAATCCTGTATCAAATCTGTTTTCTTTTCGACAAAATTTATTTATAGCAAACACTTTGCATAATGTGATCTCGACAAACTTGACTTTGCCTGACATATTCATATTTTGTGTTTTAATTTTCTTAATATTGTAATTTATTAAATTTATTCGAACCACACACCTTTAAGGATGTCAAACTGACAGACAAAATTCTAAGTTACAATACAAATATTTACATTTTATTTTATTAGATATAAATGTCGATGTCGATAGACATTATGGCGTTCGATGTATCTGTAACTACAAAAAGGGGTGATATCCGTACAAAATTACCTTTTACAAAAGAGTAAATGTGTATGTATCTTGAGAAAACCTGTATCTTTCTCGAAAAAACCCAAGTAGTAGTATCTTTATTTCAAAAAATTAAAAACCCAAGTGGTACATATCACAAAATTGCGATACCTTATTCAATCCAAGTGATCATTACCTATTACAAAAAAAAGAAATGATATCCTTAAATTGCGCCAATTTCTATAAATGGAAAAAGTACCTACTTTAAATTAATGTGTGAAAGTATTACTACATGCACATTGTAATTATTAATATAATATTTTAAATTAGTTATTTATTGCTTTCAAATATTTTAAAATGTAGCAGCGCCAAGTTTTTTTTAACTAAAATTTTTCAAATTTTATATTAATTTTTTCCTTTTAATAGGAATACACATAGATAAGTACCATTTAGATTTTTCTTCTTTTTTTTATAAAGATACTAACTCTTGGGTTTAATTTTTTACAAGAACAATTATTTTTTGAGATAATATATATGTATGTAATTGGCGCAAATTAAAGATATTATTTCTTTTTTTTGTAATAGATAATAATCACTTGGATTGAATAAGGTAACGCAATTTTGTGATATGTACCACTTGGGTTTTTGTTTTTTTTTAAATAAAGATATTACTACTTGAGTTTTTTCGAAGTACAAAGATATAAGTTTTTTCAAGATACATACACCACGCGTGTACATGGCACCTTTTTTTATTTTTTTGTAAAAGGTATATCCGACACCGATAGGAATAGTATCTCGCGGCGCGCGCGCGCGAGACACCATTCCTGCCAGTGTCCGATATATTATATGCATACGTATACATATGTATATGTATGTATACATATGTATATACATAAAAATGTATATACATATACATATATACAGGAAAATATCTCGAAAAATATGGAAGATACAGAAAAATGTTTCAGACAAAAGTTGCATGGTTTGATGGGGTCTAAATGATGAAAATATGGACTTGACCTTGAGTGACCTTTTCAAGGCCAGGTCAATGTGACCGATGTTTCCTTAAATAAAACCCCCTATTTTTTATTGCATGTTCTTGTAGCCCTTGTCGGGACGTTTGCAAAACACTGTAATAAAGCTCTCTTTCGTTGAGATTTTCCAGATATTTTAAATTTTGTCATAATATTTTTAATACAAAATATGTAATATCTTGCAAAGTATTCACTTTTCGATGACTTTATCTTTATGCTTTTATACGTAGAATAATGAAAGGAATCGAATAATAATATTGATTTTTACATTTGCAATTTTATAAAATTGAATGCGTCTACAAGATTTAATCAATTTTTTTAATTTTTTAAAATTATTTTTTCTGTTTTATTTTTACCACAATCGGTTCCTTCCATTATTCTACGTATAAAAGTATGAAGGTAAAGTCATCGAAAAGTGAATACTTTACGAGAAATTTTATTAAAGTAATTTAAATTGATCGTGACTGGCAATATATAACGTCTTTCCGATATAAACATTGAAAAACTGTGAGCCAACTTGACCTTGAAAAAGTCACTTAAGGTGAAGTCCATATTTTAATCATGTGTCCCCCTTGAAACCATACAACTTTTGTCTAAAACATTTTTTTCTAAAATGCGTCGTTTTTTAGATATTTAGGTGTAAATTTAAAAAACACCCTATATGTATATACAGGGTGGTCTATTTTAAATGCCGCAGGCAAATATCTCGAAAAATATGGAAGATACGGAAAAATGTTTCAGACAAAGGTTGTTGGAATTATAAAATAATCCACAGTAATTTTATTTTGAGTTTGTTTTGTCCCTCTAAATTTATTAATTTTGCACTTATTATTATTATTAGTCAGAGCTCCTGAACTTTAGTTATTTTGATTTAGCGTTTGGAGCCATAGTTCGATAGCGGAAGAACCGTCGTAAAC
Source organism: Harpagoxenus sublaevis (assembly GCA_030770355.1). Lineage (NCBI taxonomy): Eukaryota > Metazoa > Arthropoda > Insecta > Hymenoptera > Formicidae > Harpagoxenus > Harpagoxenus sublaevis. Next base: position 44,953 of record JASTWR010000262.1, read on the forward strand.
ACGTCGACTTTGCCCTCTGAATACATTTTTGTAAGAATGTAAGACGAGTCTTCCTACTTACTCACTTACGTGATACACGGCTGTACTATTAGCACGTTTTGCTTTGCTCTCTCGTTATTCTCAAGATTAATAAAAGGAAAGTCTATCCTAAGATGTGTGCAATCTTTCTGCGATCATCTCTTATTAACCACTGCATTAGCTAACAGGTTTGACTCTTGCATTAATGCAAATAATTGATCAACGAAACGTTAACCTGCATTAATAATCGCTCCTTTCTCCTGATCGGCATCCATGATGACATGTTCACTCGACATCACAACCAAGTACTCAATCCCACGGCTGAACAGCACGAACTATTTTAATTGGCGCTTTCGTGTTGAAATGGTGCTCATGGAAGAGGGACTGTGGCACACTGTCAAATCACCGATGATGATCGATGCAGAATGGAACAAGGCAGATGAAAAGCGCTTTGGCGATAATTTCGTTGATGATCAAGGATGATCATCAACGAAATTATCGCCAAAGCTTTTTCATCTGCCTTGATCAAATACAACACGTTCGTAATTGCACACATGCTCGAGACGCGTGGCAAGCGCTGAAGGAGTTCCATGAACGAGATACGCCAGGTAGCAAGGTAAGAATACTTCGCACAATTATAAAACAACGAGCTGATAAATCAAGTGATATCGAGGCACACGTAAATCAAATGAGTGAATTATTTCAAAAATTGTTGGCGCTTGGTGACGAGTTGAAGCCCGAATGTGTGCGACATTGCTTGGCTCCCTTCCGAGCAGCTACGATTCATTAATCACAGCACTGGAAGCAACATCTGAGACGGAATTAACCTCGTCCATCGTCCGATCGAAGATAATCGAGGGGTACCGGCAGCGCTAAAGACCGCAATGTCTCATTAGGCACCAGTGACGAAACAGCGATGAAAGTATCGAACGGTGAGTCAAATAAAATCAATTAAATGCTATTTTTGTAACCGCAAAGGCCATCGTCAAAATAAATGTGCCGAATTCGCGAAATGGAAGCAAAGAAATGGATTGTCCAGTGACTCAAGTAAAAGTAAATCAAAAGCAAATATAGTCGAGCACGACACGAATTCTTATGAGTTACTGTTCCTAGTCGGTAAAGCTAATGGCTGGATTCTAGAATCAGGCGCAACATGTCATATTAGTTGCAATTGTAAATGGTTTATTGAATTCGATGCGAAACATTCAGAAAGTATCTGCGTTGCTAATGGACAAATAATCAAAGCGTCTGGTCGAGGAAAAATTATTGTAAATTTTCTGAACAGCAGCGGCGCATCGACAAGGACGATGATCGAGAATGTATTATAAGTGCCTTTAATTGGATCGTATCTAATTTTTGTTAAACTGTTAACAAAGGATTTAAAGTTGAATTCCATGGAGACATTTGCGAAATTAGTACAGACAATGGCAGTCGCCAAATTGCAGTTGGTGAAATTGTAGGAAATCTGTACAGTATGCGACGGCGAATAAGGTGAATTACGTGGCAAATAATCAGAAACTCTGTATTCACCAATGGCATCGCATCTTGGGTCATTGCGACATAGAAGCTGTAAAGAAGATTCCAGCAAGTGATCTCGTCGAGAGAATGAAGCTAGCCAATTGCGGATCAAATTGTAATAATGCAGCCGACTGTGAAACGTGTATCAAAGCTAAAATGACACGCATACAGTTCCCAAAGGAAACAGAGAACCGGTCAACAAATATATTAGACCTCGTTCACAGTGACGTTTGAGGGCCGATGCAAACAAGAATTCCCTCAGGTAAACGTTATTTTCTCACTTTCATTGATAATTTTTCTCGATTTACTACGATTTATCTTTTAAAAGAGAAATCTGAAGCATTTCAGAAATTCGAGGAATTTCACGAGCTCGTACAAAATCAATTCGGCAAGAAGATTAAAGCAATACGCACTGATCGAGGAGGAGAATACTTGAACACAGCATTTGTTGATAACTTAAACGAAAATGGCATCAAAATACAACGCATTGCACTATATTCACCAGCACAGAACGGTGTAGCCGAACAAAAGAATCAAACATTAGTCGAGATGCATGCTCGTGGACGCCAACTTAGAATTTACCTTTTGGGGAGAAGCTGTGACAACTGCGAACTTCATACAGAATCGTCTAGCTTGGAAGAATATAGCGAAGACACCGTACGAACACTAGTACAACAAGAAGCCCATCTACACAAATTTGAGAAGATTTGGAGCAAATTGTTTTGTTAAAATTCCTGACGAACATCGAAGAAAGCTCGAGTCAAAGGCATTAAATGAAATTTTAATGGGTTTCAATATGGAGTAAAAAACGAACCAAATATACGTGCCCGCTTACAAAAAAATCGTCATCTCTCGAGATGAAAAATTTATTGACGACACGTTTACGAAACAAGAACAGTCATCAACTAAAATTAAGAAGACTATCGTCGGCGACGCTGCAGAAAGAAGATCTAACAATGAAACGCTTGTCGAAATTGGTGCATTCAGCGACGAATCGGAAACAGAAGAACTTCCTCCAAATAACGATAATTCAACCGCGGTAGAAGACACTTAAAGCAAGGACGAATCCAACGTAACAACATACAAAATTTCAAGCGATGATTCTCTGCTGACCGACGGTACCGAACAATCGACAGCTAATAACGAGTCCACTCCCGTAAGACGTTCTGAACGTACGACGAAAGGTGTTCCTCCTAGCCGCCTAATGCAAGAAATTAACGTCGTTATCAATGGCAAACCATTCAATTACAATGAAGCAATCTCTTGCGAACAAAAGGATGATTGGATGCTCGCCATGAAGGAGGAGATTAAGTCGCTAATTAGAAATGAAACATGGACGCTAGTGGATCCACCAAAAGATAAAAATGTAATCGGCTGCAAATGGGTATATAAATTGAAAAAAAACGATAATGGAAAAGTTAAGAAATTCAAGGCCAGACTTGTAGCCCAGGGCTTTAATCAAAAATTTGGAGTAGACTACGATCAAGTATTTGCGCCTGTTGCGAGACACCAAACGTTTCATACTCTACTTTCTGTTGCTGCAAGTCGTAACATGGAGGTATACCATTATGACGCGAAGACAGCGTTCCTGAATGGAGAGTTACAAGAAAAAATCTACATGCGTCACCTGGATACCACCTGGATACATTGTCGAAGGAGCCAAAGAAAAAGTATGCATTTTGAAGAAAAACATATATGGCTTAAAACAATCAGCTCGTGTATGAAACAAAACTTTGCACGACACTTTGGTTAAAGCTAACCTGATTCAAAGTAAAGCGGACAGTTGCCTATACACGTACCATGGACAGCATCACACCTTGTACGTTCTCGTATATGTCGGCGATATTCTAGTAGTGAGCGATTCAACGACAGCCATTCAACGAATCGAGAAGATACTAAAGGCAAACTTCGACATTGAAAACCTAGGTTTGGTGACCAATTACTTAAGCATCAGAGTGTCCAAATTCGAAGGTTTTTTCCTGCTCGATCAAGAAAAATATATTTGGAACGTCGCAGCAAAGTTTGAACTAAACAAAGCCAAGCATAGCGATATCCCATTGACCCCATCGTACCACAACGATCCAGATGCTGAGAAATTGCCAACTAACGACAAGTATCGTGCAGAAATCGGTTGCTTGTTGTACATATCAATAAACACTAGATCCGATATTGCTGCTGCGGTTACGATCCTGTCACAAAAGGTGGCAACTCCGACGAAAACTGACTGGGAGCAAGTAAAGAAACTCCTAAAATATTTTAAAGGAACATTATCTCTTCGCTTGAAACTGGGCGGTGCTAAGGAAGATAAAAACCTGATGGGGTACGCGGACGCAAGTTGGGCAGAGGACCGTGCAATCCGCAGATTGAATACTGGTTTTATTTTCATGCTTGGTGGGACAATCAGTTGGAGCTGTAAGCGGCAAACATGCGTCGCATTATCATCGACAGAAGCCGAATTTATTGCCTTATCCGAGGCATGCAAGGAGTCGCTATGGCTTCAAGGAATCTTTGATGATCTCAACTGGAAAGGACCAAAGACGACAACCATCTACGAGGATAACCAAAGTGTCCTAAAACTAATCGTCGTCGAAAAATTGAGTAGCCGAACGAAACACATCGACACAAAAGTGTATTTCGTCAAGGACTACATCGATAAAGGATTCGTCATCTGTAAATACTGCCCAACTGAAGACATGGTGACGAATTTGTTTACAAAAGGTTTAGCCAAAAGTAGATTTATAGTTTTACGAGATCGTTGAAATTTAATTTTCATGGATTAAGGAGGAGTGTTGGAATTATGAAATAATCCACAGAAATTTTATTTTGAGTTTGTTTTGTTCCTCTAAATTTATTAATTTTACATTTATTATTATTATTAGTCAGAGCTCCTGAACTTTAGTTACTTTGATTTAGCGTTTGGAGCCATGGCTTGATAGCGGAGGAACCGTCGTAAACACGTTGACTTTGCCCTCCGAATACAATTTTGTTATCTATGTAAGAATGTAAGACGAGTCTTCCTACTAACTCACTTACGTGATACACAGCTGTACAATTAGCACGTTTTGCTTTGCTCTCTCGTTATTCTCAAGATTAATAAAAGGAAAGTCTATCCTAAGTTGTGTGCAATCTTTCTGCGATCATCTCTTATTAACCACTGCATTAGCTAACAAAAGTTGCATGGTTCAATGGGGCCCACATGATGAAAATATGGACTTGACCTTGAGTGACCTTTTTAAGGCCAGGTCAATGTAATCTATGTTTCCTTAAATAGAACCTCCAATTTTTTATTGCATATTCTTGTAGCCCTTATCGAGATGTTTTCAAAACACTATTAATAAAGCTCTCTTTTGTTGAGAATTTCCTGAAATATTTCAAATTTTGTTATAATATTTTTAATACAAAAAATGAAATATCTTGCAAAGTATTTATTTTTCGATGACTTTATCTTTGTACTTTTGTACGTAGAATAATGAAAGAAATAGAATAATAATATTAATTTTTCCATTTGCAATTTTATAAAATTGAATGCGTCTACAAAATTCAATCAAAAATTTCTTCTGTTTTTTTTTAGAACAATCGATTTCTTCCATTATTCTACGTATAAAGGTATGAAGGTAAAGTCATCGAAAAGTGAATACTTTACAAGATATTTCATATTTTATATTTAAATATCATGACAAAATTTGAAATATCAGGAAATTCTCAACGAAAGAGAGTTTTATTATAGTGTTTAAAACGTCTCGACAAGGGCTATAAGAATATGCAATAAAAAATGGGGGGTTTTATTTAAGGAAACATCGATTACTTTAACATGGCCTTGAAAAGGTTACTCAAGGTCAAGTCCATATTTTCATCATGTGGCCCCCATCAAACCATGCAACTTTTATCTGAAACATCTTTTCATATCTTCCATATTTTTCGAGATATTTGCCTGCGGCAGGTAAATGGGACACCCTGTATATATATATGTATATGTAGGGTTTTTTTTAAAACAAATTAAGAACTTCTCGTCGCCAGCCAATAATTACACAGAGAGAAATGATTCTTTAGATTTAACAAATTTTCTTAAATCCAAAGAAATTTATGCATTAGAATAGTTCAACCGAACCAATGTTTAAATTAAAAAATACAATTGTTTGACTTTTCAAATAATATGTTTCTTTACCTTAAAGTAAATAATTTCTCGAAAAAAATTAAATGTTTTTAAACTTAAAGAATCTTATTATTTTGGTCAAAGTATTGTATTATTTTACTTCCGCGCGCCCGCACGAAAAAACGGTCACCCATCCAAGTAGTAACCGCGCCTGATGTTCCTTGACTTTGATGATAGAATGGGCTAGCGGTGATTCTCTGGCTCTGATGCTTCCTTTCTTACACAGAGGAGAATATACAGCATCATATTTTTCGCAAGGGAATTCTGTAACTCATTATGCAGTATCGTTATCGTTATGTTGTCGTTGCGCAGGTATACTATATGGTAAAAAAGCTGCGCAACGACAATATAGTTGATAACGATATTGCATAACGAGTTACAGAATTCCCGTACAGGCGTAGCAATGGTTATTCTAAGCAATAAATTAATTGTAAATAGCGTAACACTCTTATTTCAATCAAAGAAGTGTTTTATTTTATGGGCGCTTATATCTTAATTTACGCTTGGTTAGGGTGCGCATAGGAAAGGCCCAAGGATTGTGAATCGCAAGAGGGTAGACAAATGGAGACAGATATACATTTTATACAAAATATATTTATACTATATACAGGTGTAAATGTGTCAGTGTGTATTTAATAATTTCACCATTGACGGAATGTTCCTTCTGTCTTCCTGGTTGGTAAGGCCCCGTCTGTCGTGGTACTCTTGGTGTTGGCCCAAGTCCCTGTGGATCTGGGTGACTTGGTGAAATTTCTTCCGATGGTCGAAGTCCTGGAGATCCCTGCGGAGTGGACGGTGGGCGACGAGCGCCAGGAGCCGGTGGACGATGAAGTGCTGGCGTATGACGTCAGGAAGTCGTTGGGCGACGAGGCGCCGGCGATTAACGCCAGGAGTTGATGGGCGAACTGGCGCCTTTACAAAGGTACTCCTGTACGGTAGGAAATCCCTCGAAGATCTGAGTTGCTGCTCGCCGAGTGTCCTCCTTATATGTTGGTAGGCGACTGGAGCGCCGTCTGGCGGTGATGAGCGTCGGCGTCCGATGGTGAGCGACGAGGCGCCGGCGATTAACGCCAGGAATCGATCGGCGAACTGGCGCCGGCAATTAACGCCAAAAAGTCGGGGCGCTTGACGCCGAGGAGTCGAGGCGATTGACGCCGAGGAGTCGAGGCGATTGACGCCGAGGAGTCGAGGCGATTGACGCCGAGGAGTTGTGGCGATTAACGCCGCGGGGTTACAGACTCTTCTTGCGCGAAGAGTACTGTCGACTGATATCGGCGACTGGCGCCCAAGAACTGGTTTTGGGCTCCCGCTGAGCCTCCTTATATACTATGCTTGGTTGAAAATGAAACACGAGTTAGCCGCTCTCTTAATGCGGCGCGTAGCGGCGTCGCTGCGAACTTACCGTCGCGTCGGTAAGTCGGTGCGCTGCACAATTAGGTGCGCGAACGCGCTCTTTCGGTGGCGTAGACCGCCACAATTTCATTGAGTAATATTTAGTGTGATCAAAGAAAATGGTTATTTAATCGAAACATATTGCTTCAAATAATCGTGTTTTTTCCGTTAAACAATATTATTTAATGCATTAAAACTACAAAATTTGTATTCAACAAAATAATGTTTGGTTTAAAGTAATTTTGTTTCCATGAAATAAATATAATCCAAACAAATAGAAATAATGAATGTAAAGAAATATTTCTCTCTGTGTAAAAACGTAGTAATTTTTTTTTAATCGACCCAATTGGCCATGTTTATTAATAGGATGTTATCCAGAATTTAGAATTTACTGCGAAAAATATTACCCCAGCCAGGGTTTGAACCTGGAATCTCCCGCTTTCCGTGCAGGCGTCGTTCCAATTCGACCACTGAGGCATGTGGTAATATTTAAATTCTAAATTCTAGATAACATCCTATTAATAAACATGGCCAGTTGGGTCGATTTTAAAAAAATTACTACGTTTTTAATTATTGACTGGCAACGAGAAGTTCTTAATTTGTTTTATTTCACACCCGACCTGAAAAATGGTGTTAACAGGGAGGGAGGGGATTAATATTCCAACAGGAGCTGTGTTGAATCTGACAAACCAAGTCGGCACGCAGTTAATGTTGGATGGACTAACAGGGGAGGGAGGGGATAATATTCCAGTAGGAGCTGCGTTGAAAGTCTGACAAACCAAGTCGGCGCGCAGATAATGTGTATATTAGTTTGTTATTGCGATAAATATTACCACATGCCTCAGTGGTCGAATTGGGACGACGCCTGCACGGAAAGCGGGAGGTTCCAGGTTCAAACCCTAGCTGGGGTAATATTTTTCGCAATAAATTCTAAATTCTAGATAACATCCTATTAATAAACATGGCCAGTTGGGTCAATTTTAAAAAAATTACTGAGTTTTTTAAATTGGCACACCTATACATATATATACACACTGAGAAAAAAAAGTTGTTGTTTCAAAGAAATATTGTTTGATTCAACTAAATGCAGCGGTCACGGGCTGTCAAGCAAACATTTGTAAATTCAAAAAATATTATATTTAAATAGATTCAATAGTATTATTTGTTTAAAAAGAAATATTTAGTTTCCTTAATAGTAATTTATTATGTTGAAATATAAATATTGTCAAGTATACAAATTCATCAATTTCATTCAATAGTAACGTGTTTGATTTAATGGTAAATTTTGTTTGTCTAACAAGATAATGTACAAATACAGATACATTTCAGTGAATTGTATATAACGTTATATAAAGTTTTTATTTCGTTAACTGTCACGAATAATCAATTAAAGGGAAGAAATATTTGTTTTACCTAAACATATAACATTTTAATCAGATTATTTTTAAGATTTAGGAAACAATATATTTTGTTCATTGTCACAAATATTAATTTTAATGAAAAAAGCATTTATTCTTTCCAATGTGACATTTGATACATATAATCAAATATATTGTTCTTCAAATCAGGAATATAATCCAAATAAAACTGTATATATTTGCGTTGTACAAATATTAATTATATTTCAACAAACAAATTAGATGATTGGAATAGTCCAAACAAACTAATGTTTCAATCATAAGTACGATTGTTTAATTTTTCAAAAAACATATATCTTCGTCTTAAATAAAAAATTGTTTAAAACGAAAGACATATTCTTTTTGACTTCAATGATACTAATGTTTCATTGAAAATGTCTGAGTGTCTGCAGTGTAGAACTGCTAGTGATAAACGCTTTCGCCGTACGGCCTTATAGATATACTGTCTCTGGTCGGATTTTAAATTCGAGAAACTAGGCCATCTATCGGTGTAAAAGATATACATAAAATATTTAGTCGCTTTAAAAAGACGTAGCTATTTCATTGAAGTAAATATATTGCCATAGAGAAAACTACTTTTATCATCTTAATAAGCGGTTTTGTTGAATGAGCATAATATTTAGTTATCAAGTTTGGTTAAACGAAATACTTTAACCATTAATTTAATCATGTCATACGCTCTGCAGAAACATATAATTGATCAAATCTAGAGTCTAGTGCAGTGGAACAAATCAGTTAGAATACTTGATATAATTACATATTTTTTCATTCAATTTGTTTTTCTCTAGATAAATTATAACGAGTAACTTATTTGAACTGATAAAGTTTTTATCTTTACTCTGCATTTTTATTTAGTATATGTATGTCACTCGACATACATGTACTAAATAAAAATGTATATCACTCGACATACATATACTAATATAAAAATGCAGAGTAAAGATAAAAACATTGTTAGTTCAAATAAGTTACTCGTTATTAATCATCTAAAAAAGAACAAATTAAATGAAAAAAATATGTAATTATATCAAGTATTGATTTGTTCTACTGCACTAGACTCTAGATTTGATCAATTATAATATTATATGTTTGTGCAGGGCATATGATATGATTAAATTAATAGTTACCAAACTTGTTAACTAAATATTATGCTCATTCAACAAAACCGCTTATTAAGATCATAAAAACAGTTTTCTCTATGCCAATATATTTACTTCAATGAAATAGTTACGTCCTTTTAAAGCGACTAAATATTTTATGTATTCACATGACAAGGATTATCTATTTCACAAAACCATTTATTTGACATACATATACTAATATAAAAATGCAGAGTAAAGATGAAAACATTGTTAGTTCAAATAAGTTACTGGTTATTATTCATCTAATGAAGAACAAATTGAATGAAAAAAATATATAATTACATCAAGTATTCTAATTGATTTGTTCTACTGCACTATACTCTAGACTTGATCAATTATATGTTTCTGCAAAGCATATGACATGATTAAATTAACAGTTAAAGTATTTCGTTTAACCAAACTTGTAACTAAATATTATGCTCATTCAACAAAACCACTTGTTAAAATGATTAAAGTAGGTTTCTCTATGGTAATATATTTGCTTCAATGAAATAGCTACGTCTTTTTAAAAAACAACTAAATATTTAATGTATTTACATGACAAGGATTATCCATTTCACAGAATCATTTATTTGACATGAACATATATAATGTTTAATCAACCAAACTTGCCAACTGTAGAATTTATTTCATCTAACATTGTCACTTATTTCAATTAAGTATAATTTCATTAGTACAATAAAATTAATGATTAATTGAATTAAATAATTTAACAAAATGATTTTGTTCTTTCAAATGACAAGATTTCTTGATATTACTCACGTATATTTGATTCAAATATATTTATTTATTGTCAAATTTATTATCAAATATATTGGATCACCCCGACAAGCGCTTCGCGGCTGCCTCCGAGGTTTCCACCGGGTGTCTCGGCTCGGGCGCAACAATATTAATATTTGCATTAAACAAATCACTACCAACTAAACGAGTTTAGTCAAATTAACAACATTTTTTTCTCATATATACAGGGTGCCCGTGTATAAGTGGCCACCCCTTCTTATCTCGCAAACTACAAGAGATAGACCCAACAAATATGATATCAAATTAAATGGTTTTAATTGAACTCTATTGTGTGCATAGTGATTGCTTATAAAAATTATCTATGTTTGTAGCGATGCACCCTTTTGGGACATCGTTTTTAATCTACCAGCCGCCGTCCGTTCGTAGTTGCTTGCGATACCCGGCCGCCGGAAAAGCCCGACCGCCGCCGAGCGCTGCGGGACCGAGTCCCACGATCTTGTCCCTCTTTGGATCACCCCGACGAGCGCGCAACGCCGACAACCCCCACTGAACGCTCCGAAAGCGTATAAAACCGTGCTACCGAGCCGAAAACGACGACTCGCTTCCCGGCCAACATCCGATCCGGATTGCTGGGAGCGTGCTCCACTTCCATCCTCTAGAGCAGTCGTACCGAGCGTTCTCAGAAGCTGCTCGAACTCCCGGACCGCCCGCGCCGATCCATCCTAGACCGCGTTAGCAAAAAACACGAGGTCGAGTGTTTTCGGTCTCGGAAGTGTTCTTGTCGCCGACGCCTCCTTTTTCTTTGCTAAATAAACACCCGGTCCGTATAACGAAATAATCCGAGAAGTCGCAAAGCGCGACGGCTCCAATCTCGCGTGCCAAAACGAAGACGATCTGTTTTTGATTTTCGAATCAAGCATGGCCGATTATTAAAGCACGTACTCCACAGCTTAGATTTTAAGGAGACCCCGGAAGGGGAACAATGGAAGGAGCGCGTACCGAAAGAACGACGGCCGGCTATATTAGAACAATATCATGATGCGCCCACAGCCAGACACCTTGGGATAGTAAAGACAATCGCAAGAATCGCGTCAAGATTCTATTGGCCAGGCATGTTTCGGAACATCGCCCGATACGTGCGAGAATGCCCGACATGTCTCGCGCACAAAGTAGAGCAAGAGAAGCCCACCGGACAACTCCACCCGACCGCGCTCGACCACCCGTGGCAGCAGGTAACCATCTATCTCGTCGGACGGCTACCACGCTGCGCCGCCGGCCATATGTGGTTCTTAAATATGCAAGATCGGTTCACAAAATGGGTCGAACTCCGACCCCTGCGCAGAGCTACCGCGCCAACCATTGTTAAACACGTCATGGAGGCAATTGTTCTCCGCCACGGATGCCCGGACAAAATTCTTTCGGACAATGGCACACAGCTAAAGTCGAATCAACTCGCCAAACTCTTAAAAGACTGCGGGATTCGCCACCGTTTTACGCCGGCATACGCGCCTCACTACAACCCAGTAGAACGAATCAATCGTGTTATTAAAACAATGATCGCCCAATACGCAAGGAAACACAAAGCTTGGGACAAACACTTGCCAGAACTCCAATTCGCGTATAATACCGCTAAACACGACGCAACCGGTTATACGCCGGCGTTCCTCAATCACGGTCGCGAACTACGCCGCCCCGGGGAAAACGCGCCCGCCGGATCCGCGATTCCGCCGCCGACCGTCCGATCGCCGTTTAGACGAAAGCTTACGACCTCGTCAAAATTCAGCTAGCCCGCGCGTTCCAGCACCAGGAAAAGCATTGTAATCTACGAACCTGGCGGCCGCAGATCGGGGAATGGGTATGGAAACGGGATCGCTCGCTTTCCAATAAACAAGCCGCGTTTAAAGCGAAACTCGCGCCTAAGTTTATAAGGGCCACTCGAAGTTTACCGCATAATTTTGCCCGTCATTGTAGATCTCCGTTGCCGCTCGGGAAAATGGTACAAGCACGTGCACGTGCAAGATCTGAAGCGCGCACCGACCGACAGTTGGCTCTCCGAAACTGATTCCGACCAGGGGGGAGATGACTAGCGCGTTATACCATACATCGCGGATATACGCCGGGCGAGTTTAAACATTGTAAATACGTTGTAATTACAAATAAAGAGAAACTGCGACCCGAAAACAAGAGCCGCCGACAAAGGCAGCATGTGCCAAATAAACAGGCCAAACAATGTCACTCCTCGTCTAGAGCGAAAACGCGACGCTCGACAGAACGAGCCTAACGATGGAAGAGGCAACGTCAATAGAACAAGGCGACAACATCGTCAAGGCGATCACCGAACTCCTGGGTGACAACGACGAGGAATACGACCCAGCCAACCCCGGGTTCGACCGGCAAGAGGTCACACTCTACGGAGAAGGACCGGAGATAACGCTACGGTCACCTCCACAGTCCGTGTGGCCGCCCATGAAGCCACGGCCGGTGCCACAGGTCGGCACGCGGATTCAACTATCCGACGGTGCCAATCGCACCAAACAGGCCTGGCTCACGGCGCCTCCACCACCGCCGCCGAAGCGACGACGACCGGAGACGGCTCCGCCCCGGCCCACGCTAACGCCAGCGCGGCCCATGGGCCGATTACCACCGCCACCAATTCCGGTCGAAGTGGATTGGAGGCCGGGATTGTCGTGGATATTCTACATTTTGCGGCGCATGTCAGCCGAGACTACAAGGCCCGACTTGGCCATCGCAGGTGGCACATCCGATTTGACGGAGCCGGCAGAGTCAAATGGGTGAAGGAAAAGACACCGGCTCCCCGAACGGCCGCGACACCAGGATCATCCGACCAGAAGTCAGTCTAATAGATGCCCGAGGTGCCTCTTGATTCAGGCACTCTTAACGGGGGAGGGGTGGTGTAACGATGCGTCCCTAACCCGCATCGTTGTCCCGGCTAACACCCGCCGGACGAGAACATGGGCGCGGTGCGCCCACCCCCTTTTTTTAATATTATCATTCGCGTGATCTCGAGCCGCCGCGTAACGGCTAGACGGCGCACCGAGCGGAGCCGACGGGACCCGACCGCCGCGATTGCGCCGTCAGCAATCTCACGCCGCGTTTGAATATTCCCCGACGCAACGCCGGCCACCCCCACCGGGGCTTATTAAAAAGTACCGTTATTCCGAAGGTATAAAACTGCGGATTCGAGATCCAAAAAGACACTTTGTCTCAAGGCAGTACCTGATCTGATCCGCCGCTACCCTGAGTTCCGAAATCCTAAAGACCAGGAAAACGTAGTCGAGCGTTCTCGTCCGCGGCCGAGCGTTTTCAGAAACTGCTCAACCTCCTAGACCGCCTTCTCCTAGCCCACGCCGGCAGAAAACCGAGGTCGTGTTCTCGGTCTCGGTCAAGTGTTCTTGTCGCCGACGTCCCCTTTTTCCTGGCTAAATGCATATCCGGACCGTATAACGAATTAAACCGAGAAGTCGCGAAGCGCGACCGCTCAAATCTCGCGTGCCGAATCGAGATTATTTTACGTCCGGTCCGATTTCCGATGAAATGATCGTGTCGCCCGTCCCGTATACTGTATATATATTTGCGCCGTTCCGACCCTATTAGATGTCCGGTCCGCCGCGTCCCTGTATATATTTTCCGTTTCGTCCGTACCGATTTAGATGTTTGCCTGTAAATAGATTTCGTGTTCCGCGTAACTGTCCGGTCCGATCGATAAATACTCGGTCCGTTCCGCTCAGTTTGGAATTATTGTACATAGTTTCTAGATGTAGATATAATAAAGTAACCTGTAAGTTAACACCATAATTTAATCGGCGTTTGTTATTTATCTCTGGACCTCCTATATCGAACACCTGACCCGGCGAGCTAATCCGCGTTCGATTCCTTATAGCCGAAAGGCAGGTCATTATATGTTAGAGAACGAAGTAGTACGCATAACTTTTCACGGTAATGTGAATATTTTGATGTAATAAAAGTTGTAGTGCTCTTTCTAAAGAATACAACGATGTATGATATAACACATTTATCTTATAAATTATACGAGTTTTGTTGAGTCAAAGTTTTGCGGATGACTGCTACCTTTTTAGTTTCGGCCCTGCGGTGTGGTTAAGTTCCGATTCTCGCATTAGTGATTGACGTATGATACGTGACATCTATCACACTTCAATCGCTAATGCGAGAGTCGGAACTTAGCCACACCGCAGGACCGAAACTGAAAAAGTAGTAGTCGCGTAACTTTGACTTAACAAAACTCGTATAACTTATAAGATGTATTTATAAATATGTTATATCATACGTTGTATTCCTTAGAAAGAACACTACAACTTTTATTTTATCGAAATATTCACATTACCGTGAAAAGTTATGCATACTACTCCGTTCTCTAACATACGAGATAATTTTTATAAGCAATCACTATGCTCACAATTGAGTTCGATTGAAACCATTTAATTTGATATTATATTTGTTGGGTCTATCTTCTGTTGTGAGCGCACAACGCTATAATTATTAATTAAATAACTTATAAGTAATCCGACCCTAGCAACTGAACTCGAATACGAAATCTGCCGAAAAACCTGACGATTGCATCGGACGACGATCATCCGATGCAAACCAACACCGGAACCCAGAGCGTTCAACTCCAGGTTGACCGAAAGCGCTGATGCGAAGGTCAGCGCAGAGCGCTGACGACGAGAAGTCAACGCTAACTCGGGAGCCCCCGAGTTAGCAACAGAACATCGGTCCGATATTATAAATACCGCCGATTCGGAAGATCGGGCGGGCAGTCTGTCATAAGATTTTGTAACAAACGTGTGGTCACCTTAATTATCATTGTACTTAGAATAATCTCGGGAATCAAAGGAATAAATTGGTCAAGATTTATAACGAATCGTGAATTGTATATTGAAAGAGAAATATATATGTTTATTTCGCCACGAACATTCCGACATTAAGTGCATCACTCCTCCAACCCGGAATTCCCGAATCCTGTGCCGGCCCTGAGCACCAACTCCCGGTTACGGCACGACACTCCTGTAGTTTGCAAGATAAAAAGGGGTGGTATTCTGAATTGAATAGCTGTAAGATCTTTACTGGATAATATGTCTGGATGGATGGATGAACGAATAAAGGATCAGTAGTTACTTGAAATAATAATATTTCTTTAATGTGGGAACTTTCGTACAAACGTATAAAAAGAGCGGAACAAATGCAACCACGACTTGTTTCTCGGGCGAAGCTCTACTGCGAACTGAACTTGCGCGAACATGCTAGAACCGACACAACAACCGTTGATGCGCGCGCTTCTTTCCTCGAGATCTTTCCGTTGCTAAGCGCCTTCCGCGCCTTCCGTAATACCAACTGAATAGAACGGCGACCACGCGCCATCTACACGCTCTGCGACACAAGCGCGGCCTTACGCCATGAACCAACTAACTAAATACTTCTAGATTTCTTACAGCGTCGGCCAGCCTGCAACTGCATTCGTCCCGAATGTGTTAGGAACAATAAAACGTAAAACAAAACGCATATACAAACTTTTCGCAATATATACTTATGCACTAATTTAGTGATAATGTAATTTTGCACGCACTTAACCTGCACATGTGCTTAAATCTAACGCAAACTTATAACACCTATGGGGGTAGGACCAAAGGTTTAAGCTTATCGGGTGACAAAATTGGGCCACTTATACGCGGACAACCTGTATATATATTATATCTACAAATATAGGATATTCTTTAATCACTGATGGGGAAAGCATCAAGAGACACAATAGAGTGTTTCGCGCCAAATACATTGATAAAAATTAGTGCAAATGTGCGTGTGTCTGAGATTTTAACAATTTCACGTTTTTCCCATTTTCCTCCATTTTTCACGTTTTCCCCACTGTCAGCGTAATTTTTATGGACATTTTCGAATTCTACGACTCAAAATACGTAAGGATACGTAGGATTTATTTGTTTTCTTAACAGTTCCCAAAACCTCAATTTGGAATACACTCCTTTCAAACATATTATATATATTTCACTTGAAGTGTAGAGAATGTACACTAGTTCAGTTATAAAAAAATAGACTTATAATATAGGTGAACTAGTGAACTATACTATACTGTCTCAGTTCACTGAGGTAAACAAGTAATTCTATCTTCCTCGTTGCACAATTTTGTGGGGCAACCAATTTCAAATTAGTTTTAAACCTAAAATTGGATTAGATTAGATTTGGGCTAAAAGTATTGTAGAATGAGGGTGCAGCCTATGCCCATTTCCCGTCCATGTATTCTCTTTGCATTCAAGCAAAAAGCAATGAGCAACTAATATATAATGAAATTTATAAAGTAATGAGTCACATTGCTGAATACTTTTCAGATGTTATCCACGTATAAGATATGCATTAAGGTAGTCCTTTCGCAGCACCTAGTCAAGTAACAGTCCGTCATGAGGTCATTGAAGACAAACATATTGCAACATCCCAATAATTATAATAATATAAAATATGATTTTACATGCATGATTTAATCGTATTTAATTATTTACTAATTAAAAGAATATCACAATAGTAGTGCGGTTGGACTCGATTTTGTCGTCTGCAATTGACGTACAGATACATTTGGCAACACCGCAGTAGCTAGTCTCTTGTAACCACACGACCGTGCCGTGCTTATAACCTACAAATTTGTCATCACGTCTCCGTCTCTGTGTCTCCGCCTCTGTCTCTGTATCACGTCTCCGTCTCCGTGTCTCGTAATGTCTAGTCCCGGCTCTGACATACAGCGTTGCCAAATTTACCTCGCCACCATGACGGTACGAGTAAAGCAATATGCGATCGGATCCACTACTTATTTAACCTCATATATCAGAGCAAAACATTCGCTAAGCCCTTATTTTCAAGGTACGTACGAAATCCGGAAACTTCAAGGAATATTTTAAGACATTAATAATGTATTCATCTAATCGGTAAGTACATGTATTATTCGTTGAAAGCCGATTTGCATCATTCTATCTTTCTCGTTCATTAGATGTAAACAAGGATAGCACGCTCCGCAAACGCACATTTAGAATGATTTATTTCTTGTAAAGTGTCGTCAACCTCACCTGATTTTTCGTACACATGCCCCTTATTACTGTATATTTAACATATATCAAATTTAAGTACCT
>JASTWR010000262.1:65000-260038 GCA_030770355.1 Harpagoxenus sublaevis
ACAATAATAGAAAATAAATACATGTGAGGTGAGAGATGCAGGTGAGCTCGCGTACATCCCGGCTCTCGTCAGTTTGACGTACGTAAGAGACCGAAAAAGTAAAACTTAAATTTTGCGCTAACTCAAACAACGATCAAGACGGAGTGTCGAAAGAAATTACGGATCATATAAACTGTACTGTGCGCGTGATTAAATCACGACTAAATTATTATATAAAGAAATAATTAAATTGTCACAAATTAACGTTATAAACTGCATCCGAAGTTCGTGAGTCACTCGACCCTCCGAAAAATCCATATCCAGTCTTCGACTACTACTACATTACGAAACAGTCTTAAAAGACAACTCAAAAGTCATTTCAAATAAAACAGTTGTATTCTTTCTGTTATCGATACCTGATATATAGACAAATTGAAGAAAAATATTATACATTAAACAATGTTAGTGTACCTAATATTGCAATGTTTTGAATTTTAACAATGTTAAAGTATATATTTACCGTACAAAATTACCTTTTCAAAAAAAGTAAAATAGTACGCCAAGTACACGTTCCTTCCACCTGAAGTCAGTCGCGTTTGGGGGTCAGATAGTAGCTGAACGCATCGCGTCTAGCTATATTTGTGCTTCATGACTGTTGGATCGGTAACGTCATGGAGAGAGCTGTCAGTTTGACAGCTCTGTGTTTGCGGAAGAAAGGTTAAGAATCAGAAGAAATCGTCCGGAAATATAAAGAGGTAAGAAATACAAGGACGCATTAAATATTTGAATGGTGAATAGTTATTATACGATAAATTTATATTGATACTATCAAATATATCGATACTATCAATATAAATTTATCGTATAATAATTATATTTATCATTCAAATAATTAATGCGTCCTTGTATTTCTTACCTTTTTATATTCCCGGACGATTCCTTCTGATTCTTAACCTTTCTTCCGCAAACACAGAGTTGTCAAATTGACAGCTCTCTCCATGACGTTACCGACCTAGCAGTTATAAAGCACAAATATAGCTAGACGCGATGCGTTCAGTTACTATCTGACCCCCGAACGCGACTGACTTCAGGTGGAAGGCATTATTGACCGCGACTGTACATGCACCCCTTGTGCCTAATTATTTTTTGTTCAAGAAGGATATTTTATGATCCTACAAAAAAAGAACTTTACAAAGGTGAAAAAATTTTAAGTAGATATTTTCATAATAGTTTCATAAACTATTTAATCATTTGTACAAAAGATTAATATAAAAAACTGGCGTCAACATATAATCCCATAAAAAAGAGATTTACAGAGGTGAAAAATATCTGTACATACTGCCAAGTACCTAAAACAAATATGCAATAGAAGTATCCAAAGGTATATGTAATAAAAGTTTAGAAAAATTAAATTATTCAACAATTTACTGTTCTACATGGAAATGAAATTAATGCAATTGGATTATAATGAAAAAAAAATTGGCGTGCCCGGGTTGCATTAAGACATAACATCTTCCACAGCTGACGTTTTATAATATGGAAATTATTTGCAATATAATTTAATGAAAAGGTTATATATAGATATATAATAGTTTATTTGTGTCCCCTATGGAGTTTACAAAGGCGTTTTTTTTAAAAAACATTCCCAAACCTTTACATTACAATACATCACTCCTTTTAATCACAGTTCAATGGCGTTTATTTTAGAGGGACGTTTCTTACCCTCTTACAAAAATAATCACGCACCCGTCCTGGCCATAGGCGACCCTTTACATTCTAAGCCACCCCCCTCCAATCCACTCCCATTCCCCGCTTCCATTCCCTCTCTCCCTTACTCTAATCCGTTCTTTTCCTCCAGTATCAAGGTCCTTGGTGCTCCAATTGAATCTTATCATTGCCCCAGCCGTTTCTCATGTTCCTTCCTTCGTCCTACTGTCTGGCACCGCTTCCCGTCCTCTCTGCAGACACTCCAACCATCTCCTCTCCCAGCTCCATCTCTGTACAAAAAGACTTATAAATCATCTCCTACTACCCCTTCTCCCCTTACCCTTTCCATGTTCTTCTCCCCTTGCCCCCTTATCTCACCTTTCCAAACTTCCCCTCTCCTCTCATACTCCTCTCCTCCTCTATACCTCGATTCATTCCCCACCCTTTTCATCCCATCTTACCTCCCTTCTTTCAATCTATATTCTCCTATTGTTCGTTCTTACTTCCTTTCCCTCTCTTCTTTCCGTCCTCGCTTTGTCCAGAATCCTTCATCTTACCTTCCTTTCCTCCATTGTTAGGTCCTTATCCAACCTTACCTCCTATCTTCTATTTATTTTTCCACCCCTGTCCAGCAATTCCTCTTTGTCCTATTCATTTTCCATCTCCACCAAAAGTACCATCATTCCTCCATCTCCTCTCTTTAACTCTTTTCACCTCCACCGTTCTTTCTAGTTCAGCCTCCATAATCAACTCCAACGCTTTTGTTCTCTCCCCCGATCCTCTTCTCCCTCTATTCCTCTCCATATCAGTCTCCTCCTTCGTCTCTTTCTCCTCCAGTGCTCCTCTTCTTTTTTTCTATCCTCTCTCTCTTTATCCCTTTTTTTTCTCCTCCTTCTTTCTCCCTCAGCTCTTTTCTCTAACTTTCTTAAGAGTTCCCTGACCTCCTTTCATGATTTCTCTCCAACTCACATCCCGTCCTCGTCTGCCGCTTGCTCTTCTTCCCGCCTTCTCACTTCCGCCGATTCTTGTCGATCTTCTTTCCCCCGCTTTCCTTCATCGCTACTTTACACCTATTTTGCCGCCGCCTGCCTATTTCCTTACGCTCGGCTACCCGCGTGCCTTTCTCTCACAACACACTTCCTTCCGGTTCCGGCTTTATTCTCTTCTCTCCTCGCTTTCTTCGAAACTCCTTATACTCTTTTCTCTCTTTCACTTTCACTCTGCTTCTTCCGTGCCGTTCTACCTCCACAAATCACTCCTCCTGCACTTTAACCTTGTCGGCGTGAGCTCGCGGCGTACTACCAAATTGCGTCTAAGCACGTGTTGCTACATGCGTTTCAAAGCCAGTGCCTCGACGTCTCGCAGTAGTGCTAACACTGCCAATCCAATTGCCGTCGACACTCAGCGGCGTCTCGGACACGCCACTGTTCTCACCGCGCCACCCTCTCGCCTAGGTACATCCGACGCACACCGCGAGTCGCCACCTCAACTCGGGATAGTTTGTGACCCGCGGCGCTGTGCCCTTCCTTTCCTATTACGCCATCTCCCCTCTTATGTCTTTGTCTCCTCGCCTTCCTTCTCTCCGGCCTAACCTCAAAACACGCCCGCTGAATTTTCCACATCCACTCCTCCACCGCTCCATTTTCACAGCCTCCTCCATTTCCTCGACCTCCTCTGAGCTTCCTTCAACCTACTCCGCCACTCTACACCATCCTCCCGACTTCCTTCCTTTACCAAAATCTTTTTCCACGCTCCTCCTTACTCCGGGCTGACTGCCCAATAAAAAGGTTATTATATACAACATTACAGAATGTACAAAAAACATAAAAACAACAGTTAGATAAAGAAGAGATATTAATAATCAGTCTTCATACCACTGCACAAGAAAAGCTCCACAAACAAATGTGACAATTATCGGACCATAGCTCTCATTTCCCACGCAAACAAAATACTATTGCACGTTATAAATCAGCGACTCAGAAACTTTCTCGATCGGCACATCCCGGAAGAACAAACGGGATTTGTGAAAGGCAAAGGCACAAGGGAGCAAATCCTCAATGTCTTCCAAATTATAGAAGAGAGCCGCGAATTTCACAGTCCGGTCGTGCTGTGCTTTGTGGACTACTCAAAGGCATTTGACTGCGTAAAGTGGGACAAGATGTGAATGATCCTGAGAGAAATGGGGGTTTCTGAGCATCTAATCGGCCTTATTCACAATCTTTACGCCAGCAACCGCTCCTACGTAAAGATCGAAGGTCATTGTTTAAAGGAGTTCGGAACAAAAAAGGGCGTACGGCAGGGTTGTGTACTCTCGCCTATGCTCTTCAACATTTACGGAGAATACGTCATCCGCAGTACGCTGGGCGATTGGAAGAGAGGATTTGCCGTCAGTGGAAAAAGAATAGCAAATTTGCGACACGCCGACGACACTGTGCTGCTTGCAACATCTATGGACGACATGAAGGAGCTGCTACAGAGACATGCAACAGAAAGTGAGAAAGTGGGACTTACTATTAACAAGAATAAGACCAAGCTCATGGTAATAGACCGAGCCGGACAGCTCTCGAACATCGACACTATTCAAGACATAGACGTCGTAGAAAAATTTATCTATCTGGGATCGTGTATATGCAAAGATGGAAGCTGCATCTCCGAAGTAAAACAAAGAATTGCTATCGCCAAAGACGCAATGTCCCGGCTCGTCAACATATGGAAAAATCGGGGGATCACGAATAAAAACAAAAATCCGTCATGTCCGAGCCTTAGTATTCCCTATATTTTTGTACGGAGTGGAAACCTGGACCATCAAAGCGAGAGAAAGGCAAAGGATCGAAGCATTCGAGATGTGGTGTTGGAGGGGAATGCTGCAAATACTCTGGACTGCCAGACGCACTAATATGTCCATCCTCGAGGAACTCGAGATACAAGAAGGACTGTCTACTTTATGCCTTCGACGCATACTGTCTTATTTTGGCCACATAGCCAGGCGCGGAGATGACAGTCTCGAAAAACTGGTCGTCACCGGCAACGTCGAAAGCAAGAGGGCACGAGGGCGGTTCTCAAGCAGATGGACAGACTAAATAAAAAAAAACAACACGTCAAAGTTCTACACCATTGTGAAAATAGCCGCCGATAGGGATCGCTGGAGATAGATTGTTCGCTCCCGCGCTGTCACACCAAGTGGTGACCACGATCTTCAGTCATGAAGGACCGACTAAAGAGAGAGAGAGATTAATAATTTTTAGTTTATTGATGTGGCAACTCAGGATGTTTCAAAATTCCTGCATGTGGAGTACGAGACGTGATTCTTTATACTAAAAGAAACAACTTTTTCTTTTAGCAACATTGCGTCCGACAAGTAGTTTTTACAGGAGAGTAGGTTAAAGTTAACGAACGAGCGCTCTCGTCTCGATGTGGCGCTCAAAGCAGGCGCGCGCTAAAGTTTCTTTAGTAAGAGTAAGGACAAACCACCGCCATTTATTGCCAAATACAGAGCTTGTCTCACTCCCACTTATAGCTTTGTCTCACTCCAACTAACATCTTGGCAATAAATAGCGACCAATCTCATCACGTATTGTCCTAACTTTTACTAGAGGAACTCTAGCGCGCGCTTCTCACTCGCTTGTACCTAGTCTTTGATCTTTTTCTGCATTGTATTGCTTAAAATGTGATTAAACGTGATTAAACGAACGCAGCCAATAACGTAACACTGCAAAAAGTGTGAAAATTAGAAACTTGCACATTGCTTCCTCATCATTACATATTGCATTGCACCTTTTTCGAGCCAGCTTGTTTTTGAATTACAGCAACATAATTATTAACATAAAATATATGGCTTCCTCATAGACATAGAGGAAGCAATGTGCAAGTTTCTAATTTGCATACTTTCAAGAAAACTTTCTCTAAATAAAGCTTCCTCTATGAGAAAGTCATACTATGTATATCAAGGAGAAAATTAATGGAATTAATTCTAAAAGTTATTAGATAATTTTTTACATTTCTTTTTTCCTTCTTTATTTTCACTAAAAAAAATACAAAAATATTTAAAATTTTAATATTTTTTGGTTCTCCAAAATTTTTCACGGATATAAATTTTTTACTTATAGGCCTGGTCAACTTCAAGTTCCGGAGTCACAACACATCTCCCTTTCCATCCACGGAAAGTGGGGGAAAAGAAGAAACGTCGTGATTTCGAAGCTAAAAGTTGACGGGCCTGTTACCCTAATTAATAATAGAGATTATATCTCGAGCACACCTTCTCGGTAGTTATAGGTCAAACCGAGTGGCGACCGTGATTTTGGAAGTGATTACGCGACTCCCACACTCTCAAACGGCCGTGTCCGGCTACAGTAATAGAGGTGCGAGGTACGCGAGCTACGCAACTGTGGACCGACACACACGTGAACAAGAACCGGCGGGGCTGAGGATTCCCTGAGCGTCGTGTTGCGACATCTCGGTGACACGAGGAGGTCGGCGAGAACAACACGCAAACTCAAAATTTTCTTCAAGCATGGCACTTTTTCAAGCACTTTACTTTCATATACTGTTGTATATAAGACAGGCTTTTCTTTGCTTTTCTGTTTTCTACCGTTTGATAGAGGATAGAGGTTAAAATGTCTTCGAAAACAATTAGGTAAGCGTCTTAAGTCTACCTCGGACACGACTTGGCAAAGATCGTCTTATTTGCTAACGTGTACGTCAAATAAGATCGTCTTAATTGACTATGAAATCATATCTAATAAGATAAGCTTCAGTACATGATTATGTCAAGTAAGATACGTCTATGAAACATATCAAGACGTTATGAAATAAGTTCATCTTCGACAAGTGACTTTTTTCTTAAGTTTTGTCTCATTTGTCGACTATGAATCTAGAGGACGCCTTCTTAAGGTAGTTGCATCGCGACAATACGATTCAAAAGTTTCTACTCTAAAGGCCAGTCCAGAATGAGTTGCGAACGCCTCGTTGCCAGTTGCAAAGGATGGCAACTACTAGTTGCAAACTGCTATTTCCGGTTGCAAGAGACAGTTGCGGTTGCCGAACGAGAGTTGCCCAACTTTTAACTTGTTGGCGACTGCAACTGACAATCTCTACATCTCAGCCAATCAAGTATCGAGTTCAGGCGGGCGCGAAAAGTGAAAACACGAATACCACAGATGAAGGTTATGTGTGATACAAATGGTGTAGTGTAATTTTTGGTAGATACATTTCGTTATTTGCACAAAGCAAAATGGATATTGACGAGCAAAACGAGTTGGATATGTTTGAAGGAGTTGGAGAAAATAATTGGGATGAATACAATATACGATCACTAATTGCACACCTAAAAGCAAATCAATTCCTAGTTAATAAAACTGAAACAGATTTCAAGAATAAAGAAAAAAAAGATGATGCTTGGAAAATAATTGCAATGTTACTCAATAAATCAGGTATGTTTTTTATGTACCGTCTTTGTGTAATTAGAGGTTACTTTTAATCTATAACCTCAATATAGCCTCAAAGCTGTCAGACACCAAATAATTTTATTTATTTCTTGTTGTGTTTACACTATTATTTCATTAAACTTCGATTAATTGGCAAAAATAGCCATTATTATCTTTCTATTCCGCTTGCTAATCATGGATTAATTAATTGAAATTGGTTAAAATCAATTATTATACATATCTTTATTCTACTTTTAATTTCAGAGACAGAAGTACAAAAGAAATGGAAATCATTGAAAACTGTATTCAGTCGCAAATTGGGGCAGTTAAAGCAGAAAATGCCAAGTGGGAGCGGAGCTGATGCAAAACAAAAAACATCACAAATTGAGTGGGAGTACTGGGGTGATATGCAATTTCTTATACCACAAGTAAATTACAAATGATATCATAGAAGATATATTCATTTTCTTATTCGTAATTATATGCACTTATATAATGTTTAAAGTATGATTTTCATTCCTGTTTTATTGTCTCAGATTAAACAGAACATCAAATTTTCATAACAAACAGCTTCAAATCTCTCCTGCGACTTCAGAAAACTTGGCTTCTCCTTCAAACAGTGGAAATTCGGTTCTTTTGACTTCTCCTTCAAACTTGACTTCTCCTTCAAACAGTGGAAATTCGGTTCTTAAATCAGCTACAGAAACAGATAAAAACACAATCAAATGTATTGCAATTGAATCATTGCCTTTGCAGAATGCAGACTTTATATTACCTAAAAATCCAAGTATATAATATATATTCAAAAATATTTTAGTTATAATTGTTTTCAATTAAATTAATCTACATGTTACATTTAAATTTGCAGGTTCTGCATCGTTCCTCACACAAACACCAAGTAGTGAAATAACAGTAGCTTGTACAGATGATTCTTCATATCTTAAAACATTGGCATCAAGCACCTGTGAACAAATAAAATCTATGTCTACTAACGAAAGTGAAAGTAAGAAATATTCATCTAGCATGAAATCTAAACGCAAAGTTCCTCCAACAGATACATTTTATACGAAAAAGAAGAAGGAACTTGAATCTTGCTCAGCTCGTATGACAGAAGCATCTCATTGTATGAAGGAAACACTTACCGCAGTAACAGAATCCTTGAGAGAGCCAAGTGGAAGTGATGATCTTCAATATTTTGCTTGTCTTCTGCCTATATTTAAGAATCTAAATGATGACCAAAAAACTGAATGTCTACAGACATTGCTGAATGCTATGATAGAATTTGGGAAAAAAAACAAGCATTAATTTAAAAAATAAAGGAATAATTAATATTTGATTGATATATACCTCTATTGGAGTTTGCACTATATGATTATTTTTATTTTTTTTCTATTATTATGTGCACTATAATTTTTGTCAATTTAGCAGTATATCAGCAATACAGTTTAATTTCTTTTTTTAAGTTCTTATGTCGTTCTACTTTTGGTTTTTATGTTTATTATAAGATACACATTATTGACATTTGTGTATCGTATGTAATACAGCACAAGAGTTTATATTATTTTATTACTTACGCCAAAAGTGTATCCTATATCTGTGATTGTTCGACCTGCTACATGTATAATTAGTTAGTTTGGAAGATAATTGTTACTTTCAGTTTTTCTTTAAGATTGGTAAGGGAAATCCTTGTGTTCATTATCGTATTTCCTATTTTTATTTAATGTTGCATGTTCCTTATAGAGATGTTAATATGTATGTTAAATAATAGAGAATAATGGATGTTACATTATGGACAAATGGTATATGATAATATATATAATAAATAATGGACTATAATGATGTTATTTTAAATATAAATAAGTACTTT
Source organism: Harpagoxenus sublaevis (assembly GCA_030770355.1). Lineage (NCBI taxonomy): Eukaryota > Metazoa > Arthropoda > Insecta > Hymenoptera > Formicidae > Harpagoxenus > Harpagoxenus sublaevis. The sequence goes on from JASTWR010000262.1 coordinate 73,977, forward strand.
TATTATGTGATATGTTTATTATTACCTTATTATACTATACAATAAATTTCTTATGAGACACACAAAGTTCTTGTTATACACGAAACACTTCATATGCAGATTCATACACAATATCAAAAATATTACTTATAGTTAATAAACAATTAACATAGTCAATTGAGATTCATGTTTATATTATGAAAAGCATGGTTCCGTTGCCACTCAACTGCGCCCTCGTCACTATTTATATAATCCCGAAGTACATTCCTTAAATTAATTATTGCTCTTCCAGCATTGTTAGAACCAGTTTTATGTAATTCTTGTATATGGGGTGAGTTATTCTCATTTCTCCAAGCACCAGGTTCAACAATACCATTAACCTCATGATCTAACAGACTACGAGGGCAATAACGTCCACCAACACCTCCTTCCTTAGTAAGCAGAAAATTATGGAGGCATATTAATGCTTTTCCTATCACTTAAGCATTATCAGGAGAACAGCACAGAGAACGTCGCAGTACTCTCCACTTAGTAGTAAGTATGCCAAAAGAATTTTCAACTACTCTACGTGCCCTAGAGAGTCTATAATTGAAAATTCGCTCAGGACCACCTAAATCTCTCTTTGGGTATGGCCGCATCATATAAGTTTTTAGCGGAAAAGCCTTGTCTCCCACAAAAAAATGTGGAAACATTATATTTGTGTTGGGGAGGAAACATGGCAATGGCAGATCAACAGAGCCGTCCTCCAGAGCAGAACCTAGTGCGGATTCAGCCCACACGCCTCCGTCACTCATACTACCTACAACAAGTATAAGATTAACTAATTAATAACAAAGAACATAATACAATCACTTTTCAAACAACCCACCATAATCTCCTATATCGACCTAAGTAAATTTATATTCTGCATCAGCAGCAGCCATCAGCACTATGCTGAAAAATTGTTTGTAATTGTAGTATAGACTTCCTGTTTTAGGAGGGCACTGGATCTGAATATGTTTTCCGTCTACTGCCCCGATGCAATTTGGAAAATTCCAAATTGTATAAAACTTTTCAGCAATGTTCTTCCATGATTCTGCCGTTGGTTTCGGAAGATAAATTGGTTGAAGTACATTCCAGATGACATTGCAAGTTTCATAAATTATTTCGTATGCTGTAGATTTTCCAATTCTGAATCCTCTTGCTGTTGTAATCACGCTGTCTCCATGAGCAAGAAATCTGTCACATAAAAATTATTTGCATGCTGAATCTTTTCCCGACTTTATTCCAACACAGTAAAAATTAGATTACTTACGATAATGTCAATGCTAAGCGTAAACTTGGTGGATGTGGAATTCTTTTGGAAAACTTTTGCAACTGTGGCTGTACCATAGTGAGGAGATGATCATATTGTTCTGCTGACATTCTATAGTCTTTATAAAATAATTCATGATCTTCATTCAGAAGATAATGCAATAAATTGTCATAGTGGCCGCATTTCTCTTTATCAAAATGAACTGGTCTCACCCACCATCTTCTATTTACTTTTGACAATTTTTGCAATACATCACTACTTGTTGCCATAAAATAATTCCATGATATTGAAAGTATTACCAATAATTTTTGCAGACGCTTTAAACGTTTTTTTCTGTTTCGCAACATTTTTAATATTTTGTATATAATCTATCTGACACAAACAACTTCTTCAGATACAAGTTAAAGGTTAAGGTGACTCCTCATGCACGACGAAAAAGCGAAGCGAAACCTGATTGGCTATTTCTTCACAACTTGCAACTCTCGACATCTATAATGTGGATTAGGCGTTGCAATGATTTACAACTTGCAACTGGCAACTTGCCACTCCGCAACTCGCAACTGCGCATTGCAACTCATTCTGGACCGGCCTTAAGTCAACACAAAAACATCCAACTACCTATGGTTACAGGCTGAATTCCTTTGGACGGTTCTGTCCCCCACACACAGAACAAGTATTTATACAGATACACTTTACACAGTGATGTGCCCAAAACCGGTTTCGGTAGCATGTGTTGGCGAATGAATGAATAACTCCCGTGCCGCGCGCAAGTGTGTGCTGTGTACATGTGGCGCACATCTGGCGCACATGTGGCACTTCAGCTTTTGCAACAATAAGAAATTGTGGGTGCTTTCCAATTGTTTAACACATTCTAACACAAACATACACAGGAAGGCACAAAGTATAGCGATGTGCACGACTCTATTGGAACAAAGTGTGTACTAATGTGTACGCTGTGTACGGTTTTGGGTAGGGTTATTCATTATTGTGATACAAGATAATTCGAATTACTTATTACTTCAATGATACTCTTGATATTTTCATTGATTTATAGTTTTTCCGCTTTTTTGAATAAAAGAAAGAAGAAGAAATGCGCGGCCACTCATTTATAGCCGCCGTGGCTAGTAACTATTTCATTGTCACTAGAGAACACAAGTTTACACAGCCGACTAGTAGCTCTCGAGCGAGTACGGATGTGTAGCGTTGTGTCGACAATTACGGTAATTGGAACACAACTTGTGTCGCCGTGTGCACGAAAGTGTCTAGGGATATTGCAATTGGAAAGCACCCTGTATATCTTACGTATCAATTACTTCAAAACTAGATGGTCGAAAATTTTGAAATTTTTTTATTACGTCCGCACATTAGTCTTGCATATCACTGTAGTTTTTTATTAATATCCTAAATGTAGTTTCAAAATTAAAATTAATACTGACGTTTTCCATAACCTGATATAGTAAATACATGTAAATAATGTCAACTTTAATTTCAAATATCGGCTTCCGAATGGTCAATCTTCTTCTAATTGCACGGGTGTGTAAATCGTGTTTACATTAACATGCTGTTCAAATTTTATGAAATTCCTAAGAAAATGGGGTTTACGGACAAACTACCAAACTTGAGACGGTCTTTAAAATAAGTTCCGACTATGAATACGGGCCATACAATTTGAAAAATAGATTGGTGAGTGAACATTAGATTAACGGCTTTCAGTACACAGTGGATCATGATTTACTTTGGACTGGAAGCCACATGATCCACAAAAGTCTTTATTTTATAAAATTTAATTTAAAATTTGGATTATTTTTTTAGAAAGGATTATTTCCGGAATTCATATACCTTAATTCACTGTACACTAATACACAATGGGTGCTTTCCAATTGCAATATCCTTAGACACTTTCGTGCACACGGCGACACAAGTTGTGTTCCAATTACCGAAATTGTCGACACAACGCTACACATCCGTACTCGCCCGAGAGCTACTAGTCGGCTGTGTAAGTTTGTGTTCTCTAGTGACAATGAAATAGTTACTAGCCACGGCGGCTATAAATGAGTGGCCGCGCATTTCTTTTTCTTTTTTATATTCAAAAAGGCGAAAAAACTATAAATCAACGAAAATATCAAGAGTATCATTGAATTAATAAGTAATTCGAATTATCTTGTATCACAATAATGAATAACCCTACCCAAAACCGTACACAGCGTACACATTAGTATACACTTTGTTCCAATTGAGTCGTGCACATGCTACACTTTGTGCCTTCCTGTGTATGTTTGTGTTAGGATGTGTTAAACAATTGGAAAGCACCCAGTGTATACTGCGGCATGGTGCACAGTGTACACAGTGGCTCAATTTTCCACTTTTTAAAAACAAGTTCTAATTTTGTTGTTGTTTAGGTATACATGTATGAAATCGGTCTTTGTATAAAGGAAGTATATTGTCTAAGGAATAATGCTGATGTAATTTGAACTTTTTCGGAAATATTTATGAAAATATGATCTGTAGAAATTTAGGTGATCCACTGTTTCCACCATAACCCTATGTTAAAAAATGGCCGATTTTTGCCCTTGAACCGGCATGTAAAATTTACATGGTTTCTTATGGTTTTTTGGACGTAGAATTATGTAGTAATATTTGTTTGCCTTTAAAGTGTGGAGAAAATAAGTGAAAACCCCTAAAATAAGCTATTTATAACCGCCCGAGAAAAAATGATTAGATATAATCACATATGATTATATAAAATCAACATTAGATATAATTAGATATAAAAAATGGCCCGATATAATTGTATATAATTATATATAACTTCATATATATAATTATATATAACTATATATAATTATATATAATAAAATTAGGCTTTTTTGGCTTTTATTTAATAAAAGTGTGCTACTTTATTATAAGAGTAAAGAGTGGATTCCACAATACAACTAATACAAAAGTTGTGCCGTACCGTGATTTATATCACTTGGCGCGAGACACTGTCGTGTCTCTTGACACCGTTTTTGTACCATTGTTGGTCAAATTTTAAATACGAAAAACAGATCCCATCGGATGCCATCTATCGGATGCCACATAATCCGAAATTAAAAATGTAATATGTGTTCATATACAGGGTGTTCCAGACCTCACGTATAACCCGTTAATGACAGATTCCTAAGATTATTTGGAGACAAAAATCCTAATGCCAAAATGTCGAGGCTGCTACAGTATTTGAACGGGAAAGGTTTAAAGTTTACCAATCAGCTTGTCTAAATTTCGCGCGCTCAGGGATGTCGTATATCGAAACGGCTCTTCCACACTTCACTCAACTCGATAGAAATATTTGAAATTATTATTTCTTTTATTTTTTTGTGCACTATTCTCAAGACTGACTTCCTAAATTGTTGTACGAAATCAGGATACATGTCGAATTGTAAAGTATTTATGTAAAGCGTGCCGCGGACAAATGACATTTAATTCTCATAATCGGTACAAAGTATGATGTGCTGCATAAAATGTCGATTAGAAAAAAAGATATTATTGAGAAAAAAAATACTATAAATACTAACATGTTTGGAAATAATTTAAAAAATTGTTTTATTAATTTTTTTGAAGAAGTACGTTTTCCAGAATGTAGACAAATAAATTATAATGTAGTTTTGCGATTGCTGTTTTGCGTGCGAGAAACAGACTTTCTAGAGCCCAACAGACAAATTAATGTTGTCGTTGAACGTTGCATTCGTACGATACAGAACGAAGAAGTGGTCTTCCAAACTGTGAACGATACATCGGTTGTCATTGAATGGAAACCGATGTTGAATTATTGTAGTCTTGCAATTCTACACATAGCAACTGCAAAAAAGATGGGCTAACTTTTATTAAAAGTTTAAGTTTAAAAGTTTGTTTTTAGTTTTTTTTTAGCGCATCTTTATTGCAGTTGCTATGTGTAGAATTGCAAGACTACAATAATTTAAGATCGGTTTCCATTCAATGACAGCCGATGTATCGTTCACAGTTTGGAAGACCACTTCTTCGTTCTGTATCGTACGAATGCAACGTTCAACGACAACATTAATTTGTCTGTTGGGCTCTAGAAAGTCTGTTTCTCGCACGCGATACAGCAATTGCAAAACTACATTATAATTTATTTGTCTATACATTCTGGAACACCGTACTTCTTCAAAAAAATTAATAAAACAATTTTTTAAATTATTTCCAAACATGTTAGTATTTATAGTATTTCTTTTCTCAATAATATCTTTTTTCCTAATCGACATTTTATGCAGCACATCATACTTTGTACCGATTATGAGAATTAAATGTCATTTGTCCGTGGCACGCTTTACATGAATACTTTGCAATTCGATATGTATCCTGTTTTCGTACAACAATTTAGGAAGTCAGTCTTGAGAATAGTGCACGAAAAAATAAAAGAAATAATAATTTCAAATATTTCTATCGAGTTGAGTGAAGTGTGGAAGAGCCGTTTTGATATGCGACATCCCTGAGCGCGCGAAATTTAGACAAGCTGATTGGTAAACTTTAAACCTTTCCCGTTCAAATACTGTAGTAGCCTCGACATTTTGGCATTAGGATTTTTGCCTTTAAATAATCTCAGGAATCTGTCATTAACGGGTTATACGTGAGGTCTGGAACACCCTGTATATGATTATATATAATCATATATAATCCACAAAGATATAAATGCATGCTTCTTATGTTGTATATAATACTATATCTAGTTATATGTAGGGTGCACTACTCACATCCCATTATATCTGGCTTCACATACATTTATATACAATTAGATATGGTGCTATATCTGCAGTTGTATATAGGACCAGATTAGTCACATTAATATATCTGGCTATATATGACTGCATATATAGTTGTATATAATACTATATCTACTTATATATAGGGTGCACTACTCACATTTCATTATAAATTAACCCTCAGTACACCTACTGTGTTATCGTAACACAGGCCGATTTTCAAAGTTGCGGCATTTCAGCACGCTTTGAGCAGGGTCGCTGAGGCTTGGGGGGAAAAAACTTATGTACCCCTTCTACAATTCCCTTGCTCGGCAGCCTCCGTGCGCCAAAAGTCGCCGAGCTGTGAGGATCCAAACTGCGTGCGTGGGTTACGCTAACTCAGTGGGTGTAAATCCTCAGAAAATTCGGATTTACAAGAAAGTTGAAATGTAAGTAGAAATGACTAATTGGATCATTTGTGATTCCTGTCATAAGTGTACATTATGATAAATGATTTAAGTCAATTTTATTGCGTTTTTAATGTCAGAGAAAGAAATTGGAGGCTGCCTGACGTCGCAATTTTGAAGCAGTTTTTACCTACAGTTTTTGGATAAAGTGGAGAGATTTTTTTAATAGTGTAACGATGCACCAGTTTAGAGCATCGCTTTTAGTCTGCCGATTGCCGTCCGTTCAATTTTGCGATATCAGGCCACCGGAAAAACCCGACCGCCGCCGAGCGATGTGGGACCGATACCCACGATCTTGCTCCGCTCCGGATCACCCCGACGCGCGCGCAACGCCGACAACCCCCACTGAACGCCGCCGGGGTATAAAACCAGGTTACCGAGCCAAAAACGCCGACTCGCTTCCCGGCCAACATCCGATCCGGATTGCTGGGAGCGTGCTCCACTCTCCACCAGAACAGTCGTATCGAGCGCTTTCAGGCGCTGCTCGAATTTCAGGACCGCCTAAACATCCTTACCCGCGAAGGCAGAAAAGCCGAGGTTGAGAGCTCTCAGTCTCGGTCGAGGGCTCTCGTCGCCGACGCCTCCTGTTACTTTCCTGGCCAAAATGGCCGATCCGTATACGTATTAAAACCGAGAAGCCGCGTACCGCGACCGCTCCAAGACCGCGCGCCGTATCGCTGATGATCCGCGCGTCCGAAATAAAAACGCCCGGTCCGTCCGATAGATGACCGCGCCGTACCGTACCCGTAAAACGAGACGTCGCTACCGCGAACGCTCCGATCCCGCGTGCCGTATCGTTGATGATCCACGCGTACCTGTCGATTTAACGTCCGGTCCGTTACCGATTAAATGACCGTGTCGGTTCCGTCCGTACCGATTGTATATATTCGCGCCGTCCGAACCGACCAGATGTCCGGTCCGCCGCGTGCCTGTATATATTTCCGTTCCGTACCAATTTAGATTGAATTGTACCTGTATATATCTGCGCCGTTCCGATCCGGTTAAATGTCGGATCCGCCGCGTAACTGTATGTATATTTTTCGTTCCGTCTGTACCGCTATAGATTTAAGTGTACATATTTCTAGTGTTATAATAAAGTATAGGGTTTAAGTTAACATCTGGTGTAATCGGCGTACGTTACTAATCTCTGACCTCCTATATCGAACACCTGGCCCGGCGAGCTAGTCCGCGTTCAATCACATTACAGACGAAAGGCAGGTCGTTTTAATAAGAAACAATAAATAAATACTTTTTAAACTATATTTCATAAATATTTATGTGATTTTATGGTTTTTCATAGAAAAACGAAGTCGACGTGGCTTAGCAAACAGCACATCGCTCAGCGGACAATGATGTAAAACATTATGATAATATTTTTTATTTAACAAACAACTTTTGTATTTATGTTTGAATGTTTTTTAATTTTTAATAACCGATATTTGATCGAAAAAGTAAAAAAAATTAAAAATTTACCCTTTCCCTTTGTGACCCGCCATTTTTAGTCCAAATATTTTATTTAATACTGACATGAGTGTTTCGGATTGGGCGAATTCACGCGTACGGCGAGCCCTTTGCGACCGATCAGGGAAGTGCTACCGCGGTCCCGCTCTTATCGGCCGCGTGTACGCTTCCAGGAGCGCTTCGCGACCAATCAAATTGCGCGAGCGTTCGCACATCAACTCGCGTATCTATCTTGATCCATTAGCATGGTTCTTTATCCTCGCGTCACTGCGTCAGTCGCGTCGAGGCGCCGCCAGATGCGCGCCATAAGTCATAACGAGTACGTCTGTAGCCGGCCGGTGAACCACACGTGTCTGTGTTCGCGAAAACCGTAGAAAAGTCGAACTGGGTGGTGGGCCACGCAACAAGATCTCGCTTGTTCCGCGACAAGATCTCCGCTCGCGTCGACAGGACCTCCGCTCGTGCCGCGACAAGATTTCCGCTCGCGTCGACACGAGATCCGCGCTCGTACCGCGACAAGATTTTCCGCTCGTGTCGCGACAAGATGTCCGCCGTAAGCCCCACCATCCCGTGTATTGTTGCGAGATATCCGCTCAACGCACGATATCGTGGTTCACCGTGTCGACTCAGCCTTCTCCGTCGTCCCGCAACGGACATCGCGTTTTGAAACGCACTCTAAGTGCCCTCCGCTCTAAAGTTCAGTGCCGGGTTCGGCCGATATTCAATCTTGCGAGTTGCGAGTGATTGTGCGCCGTGTTCGGCCGTCATCCCTCGCGAGAAACATTATTCAATCTCGCGAGTTGCGAGTGATTGTGCGCCGTGTTCGGCCGTCATCCCTCGCGAGAAACATTATTCAATCTCGCGAGTTGCGAGTGATTTTGCGCCGCGTTCGGCCGTCATCCCTCGCGAGAAATTTCGTCTCGCGAGTTGCGAGTGATTTGCGCCGCGCTCGGCCGTCATCCCTCGCGAGAGACTCAGACACCACGTTGTGCGAGTCAAGTGCTGCGTTCGGCCATTCTTCCGCGTGCAAAACATTCCGCGATCATTTTTGTGAGCGTCTCGTGCGCCGTGCGCCGTTATCGGCCATTTTGGTGTAAATCTCGCGGGTTGCGAGTGATTTGCGCCATGCTCGGCCGTCATCCCTCGCGAGAAATAAGTGCAGCGCGTGTGAGTTAAGTGCCGCGTTCGGCCATTCTCCCGCGTGCAAGACATTCCGCGATCATTTCTGTAAGTGCCTTGTGCGCCGTGCGCCGTTATCGGCCATCTTAGTGTAAATTCGCCGTGTCACCGTTCGACGCGGCCATTCGAATAACGAGTGCCAGCAGTGTGGTGTTCACGTGAAACCATGTTTGTGACACCTTGGCAAATAAAGACTCTCTTTCACGATACAAACAACAAGAGTTCAAATAACTTTGAAATTACCCGTCCGCGATCCTGCGATCTTACCGCGCACCTAAACGGAGCGTGAACCTCCCTACACCGCCCGCATTGAAACATTGTCTGGTTTCTGAGCCAGATAATTTTCTGTTCCTTCGAGTTGATACACTGAGATTATTGTAATTATTGTTAATTGTTAATATTTACCATAGAGTAACGGTAGCAGCACTTTTTCTAATTTATTTTTATTATATGATTAGTTTCCGTAAAACTGAAATATCACTCATTTTCATCACGCAAAAGAAATATTGTTTTTGGACAGATCGCAAAACCGACTTTTGTTTCTTAAAGTTCAACTTATTACCTTTTGATTTATTATAAATAAAACCTTTTTTCATTTATTTTTGACAAAGATACGAGACTGAAAAAAACCGTATTTTTCGAGCTTTTTTCCGACTTCTCTTTACTTATTGTAAAATATCTTTTATGCTATAACTTTTTCGATTTTCTTACCGGGATATTCTTTTTTCTCAGTCTTCGCACTATTGATTTAAAAAAAAATTGATTAAAATCGGTGCATTACAACCCGAGATACAAGCAAAAGAAAAGCTGTGTTAGGAATACCGGAGTAGGCGTAAATAGGGTACGTTTCGAAGTAGGTGTACTGAGGGTTAAATACATTTACAACTTGATCTTTGTCTATACATAGTCTATATTATTCTGAGCATTTTTAAATATTGTTATTCTGAAAAAAACAATATGTGAAAATATAAGTAGTACTTATTAGAGTATATAATGTTTTTATAAATAATCACAAATATATGTATTAAATATTGTATATTTGTGATTATTTATAAAAACATTATATTTATACTCTAATAAGTACAACTACTTATATTTTCTCACATATTGTTTTCTTCAGAATAACAATATTTAAAAATGCTCAGAATAATATGTATAGACAAAAATCAAGTTGTAAATGTATTTAATTTATATATCTTTTATGTACAAGATAAAAATTTAAATACAATTAAAAGATTTATTTAATTAATAATCTTTACGTTTTAATTGTCATAATCAAGAGATACGATTAAGTCTCGCGCCCAGTGCGGAAAGGGCACGCGAGATCTAAAACGCCCGAGCCAAGTCAGCCAAGCCGCTAACGTATACGATTTTCGTCGCTGGCGTTAGCTGTAGCTGTACCAAGGGCAAGAAGGAGACGGCAGATTGTATGTCTGCACTTGTCTAGCGCCCGAAGTTGGCCAAAGAACGTGCGCACACGTACACGGCTGCTCGATTGTTGTGTGCGTGTCCTTTCTACCGCACACATACTGTAGCGTCGCATGTATGTGGCGTGCCATGTCAAGTGGTGGGGAACATGGTTGAGACAGTGGTGGGTGCTCGCTTTCCCTTGGAACTGGTAGCACTGTGTGGAAGGAGAGATGGATCCAAACCTCAACAAACTTCGGTTAGCTCGAAAACATACGAACGCTAAACCATGTGGAGGGGATGCGCTGGCATGCGCTGGCAGCGCATCCCCTCCACATATTGCCAACGCATACCAAAACGGAGACACATACGTGTGCTGTGGAGCGTCCAGGGGCTCCAACCGTCCGTGATAATAAGCTGAAGCAAAATTGTGGGTAATTGTGCGCGCTATCTACCACTTAGGGAGGAACTAAACTCGTATATATATATGTCATATTAAACCTATATATAGCTCATTCTCTATATGTTCCAATAGACCTGTTTTTTTCAGCTGAACTGCTGCACTAGTTCAGAGTTTATCTTTTTTACTCCACAATATGGAAGGAAAAAGATAAACTCTAAACTAATGCAGCAGTTCAGCTGAAAAGAACAAGCCTATATATTATTATGTTCTACTATATCATTTATGTATTAATGATTTTCGGAGAAATTAAATCTAAATAGTATGTATAACTGAAAGGAAGAGAATAAATTAAAAATATTATAAAACAGACAGCATAATTTATAGTTAATAATATATTTATTATATATATTATGTATCAAAATACAATAAATCATTGAACACGCGTAAATTATAAACATAATGTATGTTTTATATAATATTATACATTTCTCATTTTTTAGTAACACAATAAGAAAATAAACATAATTGTAAAATAAAAGTAATTCAATTATATATTATAATTTGGTATGTTACACATCAGGCTTTTTACAGATTATTTTACTATGTTTCTTATATATAAAATAATTATATGCTAGAGAATGTAGTTTACTTGCTTGTGCAGTTGGTCTTTGTTTCATTTAAAATATTATTCATTATTTTAATATTTTTTCGGATATGTACTATTATATATTTATTAATCACATATTCCTCAATATGCTTTTGTTCGCAACATATATCAAAATTAATACTTAAATATTTGCATCGCATCTGGCATTTCCTTAAATTGTTGTAATAAAATTACTTTTGCTTAACTTCTTCACCTCTTTCAACCGCTGGTATGAGGAAACTCCTCTCTTTCTCTGTTGCCTCTGTTGTCATTCCTATCAAAAAAGTAAATAATTATAAAATATAAAAATATAAAACATAAATTAAATTAAAGCAATTACTTTGCAATTTTTATTTAATTTCTTTTTAAACTTGTATGAGTAAAAATCTAGAAAAACTTTGGATAGCTGCATATGGGTTATGCAGCTATCCAAATTTATCTGGATTGGCCCTTAAGGTTATTCTACATAGAGGTTGTAAGATGTAAGCAGTAAGCTATTAACTAATGGGATTTTTACAATTCAAAAATAATTGACTGTGGTTGGTCAATAACTTACTGCTTACATCTTACAACTTCTATGTAGAATAACCTTTAGATTTATTTGGTAAACGTATCATTACATTATCATTGCATACTTTACGCAGGTATAATTATTCTCAACTTACTGTAAACTGTAACCATCACGTGCTGTAACCTTAATCTGCAATATACCACATGCCACAATATACGACTGATTGCCACCGATACAGCTCTCACCGATACAGACACTGCCGAAACAGCTCTCACCGATATGAATTATACATGTATTTGTGGCATCTAGTAACGCCATCTACCACATAGGAAGGAACTTCTTAAGGATTCAGTCGGCCGTATTACGCTTGAAGCCCCTGGGAGCGTCCGAATGTTTCCGCCGAGGCTGCAGCTGCGGTCCGATTCACGCTCACAGCGCTATCAGCGCGTTCATGGTCTGTCCGATTCATTCCATGACTCATGAGCGTTTTCCGTAAGCGAAGTGATGTCACAGATTTTTTAATTTGCGTGTTTACGGTGACTATGATTGGGAGATGGGTCGGCGTAAGCGGCCGTGAGCGCTTACGTCAGTTGCGCAGGAAAAAGGAAATAGAGTTCACTCGCGTGCCATTTCCAGTTTATATTGAGTGTTAGGACAGACTTCACAGGTTAACTTTGCACAATTGAATAATTTTAATGTTTTTACTTCTTTTGCAATAAAAAACTTACAGACAACGCATTTTTATTGCAATTGATAAATGAAGAAAAGCGAAAGAATAGGACAGTTTCACAGATCTGCATCGGTGAAGGAATTGACACTTGTGTGGAGGAAGATTTTTCTCCTGGTCCATTTTTGTCTGCCTCAGAGGCAGATACTCTGCACATCCCATTGTCTGACACTTCGACACGAAATGCCGATGAGTCAACTGGTGCGTATGAATTACTAGTGTCAAATAATTTGGCGTCATCGTTGTCATTGTTTCTAATCAAATAATTTCTTGGGTGATATCTTATAGGGAATGACAAATCTTTATTTGTATGGTTTTCAAAGAATGTATACTTGCTCTTGGAAAGATATGAGGAACGGATGAACGAGTTCTCTTTAGGTACAAAACATTATTACAAAATCTGGGAAAGCATTGCAAGCGACATGAAGAAAATTAATCCAGAATTTGCAGTGTCAGGCACACAATGTCAGTCAAAAATAAATTACATGAAAAAGATGTACCGAAAAATCAAAGACCACAATAGCATATCAGGAAATGATCGAAAGTTATGGAAATATTTCGAGGTATATTATAATATACCTACAATGCATGATGTTCATAAAGTTTTTTTCTTCTACACACAAATAAATCTACGCAACTCTGATATAATTTTTTTTTTTAAGAAAATGGATAAATTATTCGGAAAATCAGGATGGGCCAATCCAAAAGCAAATGTATCAGAGGCTGGATCTGCAAGTTGCACAGATGAGAATATAAATATTATGCAAGTGCCTGCTACTAAGAAGCCAAAATCTGAAAAACTTATAGATGAATTGATGAAGCAAATGAAGCAAGATAGGCAGGAGAGAGAGAGAGAGAGAGAGAGAGAGAGAGAGAGAAGAAAAAGAGGAAAGAAAGCTAGTTGCATTGCAAGAACTGAAAGAAAAAAAAAAGAAAAATAACATAAAGAGAAAATGGACATAATAAAAAAATTTTGCGAAGCTATTTTAGGCAAAAAAATGTTTGACTAACCACTCTTACAAAAAAATGTTATGTTTGTTTATTTTATTTTTTTTTCATTTTTATTATAATAATTACTTAATCTGCAATATTGCAAAAAAACTCTAACTTGCTTCGAGTTCTTATATCGTGTGCAATTTTTAAGTTAACTTCAATGTGATTAAATTATTAGTTACGAGTTGTTTTTTCATTTATTATGATTTCTTACAAATGTATGTACCTGTTCCTACTTACGACTGTACTGACTTATGTGATATTATTGTGATATTAATAAAATCACTCTACGTTTTATAGATGTAATGACCATTATAATATCGTTTAGTTTAAAAGTCTAATTTACATACTGGTGTACTTTCATGTTTAGATATAAAGGTATTACACTAGGACAGGCGCATAGAAATAAAAAGCCTAAAGGCTAAAACTCAATTTAATTCATATACTTATATATTTTATAGTTTATAAGGGTTTTATAAGGATTAATAAAAAGATATATCACACTTTACAAAAATATACATTAATTGTATCTCATAATAAAAATGTTCATTATCCTCTGTCGTTTTCTATTGCCATCATCCACACTCTACCTGATATCAATCTGCCACGCTGGATGTGTTAATTTGGCACTGCATCGATATCAACTAAATCATCATTCAAAATACAAATATTATGCAAGACTGTAGTTGCCACTAAGTATTCCAGTATTTTCTCTAAAGTAATCATAAGCAAGCAGTCTAAAATACTCCTTCAGCGCCCTTTTCAGATACCAAAGGCCCTTTCAATCGCAATTCTAGCTGAAGATTGATAAAAGTTGAAGTTTGTCTGCCTATGACCCAAATTACCATTATCCTTAAACAGAACCATTATATTTGGATAGATACCGTATGCAGCGTCACCAACAAGATGACTGTCATTTGGAAAGTAAATTTCTGGATGCTCAAAGTACCAAGCCACTGAGGAGATTCGGAAAACTCGAGCGTCATGCACTGAACCAGCGTTCCCAACAAAAACGCTTGTGAATAATAAATTTTAGGTACATACAGCCTGAAAATAAAATAACAAAATTTACATTTACAACTCTACAGATTGTTTAAAATATATATAGCAACTTTTCATAAAACGTTACCTGCACATGGATTGATGGATATCCTTTTCTATTTATATAGGCTTGATGCTGATAGTCCTGAAAAGATCGTATCTCCACGTGGGTGCCATCTATGGCTCCTATCACACCTGCACTCACACGTTCGAATGCCATCATCACTTCAGTAGCCCTTCTTCCTTGAGGCCACTTGATAAATCGTGGAGCTAATTCATGCAAGGCATATGTAACTCGTCTCATAGCCCGAATTGCTGTTGCTTTTTCCATGTCAAACTTAGTGCAACAGATCTGAAAGCCATGATTTGTTTTTTAATGTTTTTATTCAACAACCATAAAAAAACCAATATTTATTGCAATAAACCTATGAGTCCGGTGTAGCCATCATCCATAGAGCCATCAGTAACAGCTTTTTTTGCTGGAATAGGCTTCCTACCTGCGACTGACTTCGTTGAAATGAAACTTGGTCCAATCAACCTCAAAACAAGATCAAAGGTCGCCGGAAGTAATCTATTCCAAAAATCAATAGAAGAATTATAAGTTTGCTAAAATTTTGATTATGACAATAATTATAAGACAGTCAATATGAATATAACGTACCGAAAATGTGTTTTAAATTCTTGTGCCGCATATTCTGGGATAATTCTTTCTACAAAGCCTTCAACTCGAGGTCTTCTTTCCAATTCTTTTCTGTTTTTGCTGAATATCAAAGCTGTATGCAAAATCACAGTTTCCTCTTTATCTTTATCATTGCTACTTAAAGATATTAATTATAACATCCAAATCATCATCCTCGGAATCCTCGAACGCAATTTCGATTAATTGCAGTAATGCTGCCTTATCCATTTTTACAAAGGCAAAATTCATAAATTTTTGCTATTACACATTATACAGGTTATTTCAGGTTATCTCTATGTGCCCTGTGAATCGCACCCACAGGCGGTCCGAAACGAGTGGAAACGAAATCGTCGTCAGCGCGCTCTGAGCACGCTAACGAATCGGACCGATCGTTAGTATTGTAAGCACCGTGAGCGCTGTGAGTCGGACCGCAGCCCGAGTCTAACCGAAGTTTGGGACCAGGGTACGACAATTCATATAGGAAAAATTTGGCACGAATTCGAGCGCCATCTAATAATTTATTTTCGTTAAAGTTGGAACTACGTAGCAAAAATTCAATATGGCGGTGCCAGCCTGTCAGCTGACTGCCTACAGAACAAATATCGAGACGGCTGCTTTAATCGCGCGGGCCTAAGCACAAGGATTATCATAACTTTGTTCCAACAGAATCGTAAACGTGTCGGTGTCGGAAGTCAACGCACAAGTATTGACGTTAGCGTATATCATATCCATCGCGTGATGCAACACAATGGATGACATACGCTATCATCAATTATTGTGCGTTGACTTCCGACACCGACACGTTTACAATTCTGTTGGAACAAAGTTACGATAATCCTTGTGTTTAGGCCCGCGCGATCAAAGCAGACGTTCACTATAAATAAAATGATATGAATTTAGTGTAGATCTAAACCATTCATATAATTTAGCTGAGATAACCACCATAGAAAGCCACGCATTCTTATCGACCAAGAACGCCATTCTGCTACGTAATTCCAACTTTAACGAAAGTGAATTATTAGATGGCGCTCGAATTCGTGCCAAATTTTTCCTATATGAGTTGGCGTCATAGACTTATATAGATAGACCGGCCCCTGCCGTAAGAGCACGCGTCGGAAAATAGACGGTGCAGACATAGCCCGTGGTTATAGTCCTCTCTCTTTCTTCTGATCGCTTGGTGGGGACAGAAGTCTAGCCCGGCTATTCCCTACTAGTCTCCACTCTAGACTTCTATCCTCACTAAGCGATCAGAAGAAAGACAGAGGACTATAACCACGGGCTATGTCTGCACCGTCTATCTCCCGACGCGTGCTTTTACGGCAGGGGCCGGTCTATCTATATAAGTCTATGTGCGTAACACGCCCGGACCCAAAGCTACACGAATCTTGTTTCGGTAAACTTCGGCTTCGGCTACACTGACATGCTATGCATGCAGTAGTGGCAAGTGGTGGGGGCCCCGAATTCCCTCGATCTTGCGGCACGGCAGTTTGGGTCGATTTCCCCTCGCCGCGCTTTCTAGGACCCCGCAGGCGTACAATCCGTCTACCTAGCTTTTTCTAAATTCATGGTTGTCAAGGTCTCTGAATACGAATGTGGGGAGGTTAGGATATTACAAAATTTAAAATAGTGGATTTAATAAGGCCGCCACTAATTAGCTAAGAAATAGGTTAAAAGTGGTCGATTTTTTCCCGCAGTCGGGAAGTGAAATTTTTATGATTCCTTAGAGTCATTTAACCGTAGAATCACGTCGTGACATCCGTTTGCTGCCAAAGTGTGGGGAAAATGGGTAAAAACCTAAAAAAAGGGCAATTTATGACTCTCCATTTTTTATTGCTTTTTCTTGTTTCTTACAGTTTTCTGGTTGTAGAATCACGCTGTGGAATTCAATTTTTAGTGTTGTTACTAATTTTAACGGCAAATGAATTCTTCACGTGATTCTACTATCAAGAAACTGTAAAAAACAAAAAAACAATAAAAAATAGAGGGTCATAAATGGTCTATTTTTGAAATTTTCACCAATTTTCCCCATTGTTTGGCAGCAAATGGATGTCACGACGTGATTCTACAGTCAAAAACTATAAGAAATCATACTAATTTCACTTCCCGACTGTGGGCAAAAATTGACCTCTTTTTTACTTACTTCTTAGCTAATTAGTGGCCACCATATTGGATCCGCCATTTTGAATTTTGTAATCCTGACTATCCCTATATTTGTATTCAGCGACTTTGACAACTCCCCCCTCCCTGCATCCATTTTTGTGACGAGTCATGCTGTATTTGAGAAAAGTGAGGGTTATAAATGGCTCATTTTGAAGTTTTTATCCATTTTCTCACATTTTGACAACAAACAAATATCACCACGTGATTCTACGGCCAAAAAACTATAAAAACCCGTGCAAATTTTACATGCCGGCTCGGGAGCAAAAATCGGCCACTTATATTAATTGTTTGTAAGAATGAGTTACTGTGTATAATGGATTGTTACAAGTATAATAATTTATTTTATTCAAATTTTAAATAGTCACAAACGATATGTTATATGTGTATGTAAAAATAAATTGACACTTACAATATACTATCATTGACGCATTTGCCGTTCGTTCATCTGCAAAGGTAGATATAACGCATGTATATTCGCCGGTAAGATCGATACCCGGCCTATTCAACTTTATGGCTCGGTATTCGGTGTATGGATCATCGCTGGCTTTGTAAGTTAGATCGACGTATTTTGCAGCAGGTTCGTCCGCCAGAGGGTGTCTGCCGTAAATCCACTGATAGACTACTTGGTTGGTGTTAAAAAACCATTTGACGACGAGACCCTTGCTCGATGTGTTCTCAAGGTCGTAATCGCAATCAAGGATAATATAATCGGTATCGTTAACTTTTACAATAGCTGGTATGTTGATGCTTTTGATAATCAGTTGCCAAGATTCTGCAAACACACAAAAATATATTTTGTCATTGATAATACCAAAAATTTTTCTGTTTTATATATTTTATATATATATATATATATATATATATATATATATATATATATATATATATATATATATATATATATAGGGGAGACCGGGGCTAACTCGACACCGGGGTAAACTTGACACTAGGCTTTTTACCTATTTAAATCTATCGTAGAAACTTGCCTTTCCTATGGTAAATGTGACATTCTGAATTATGGTGTAACTTCTAGTGCGGCATTAACGTTTTCGATGGTGAAAAGTTATTTTTTTGATCTCTCGAAAATTTCTACTCTTTCATCGAGTTTTACTCTTACGAATATACCATTAAGTGATTTTGATGGGAAATTCGATGCTCTATACGAATCCGATAATCGTTTTTGCATATTTTCAAAATTTTTGTTTTTGGAGTGACAAAAGTGAAAAACGACGTTTGGGGCAAAGTCGACACCACGCCACCGGGGCAAAGTCGACACTAATCTATTTCGATAAAGCGTTGTAAATAAGTCATTTGCTTTTGGCTTGCAGCAAAATAGTTTGTACATACAATAGAAAAAGACCAGTGATAGATAAGGAAATAATGAAAGAAGCTGTACTTGCCGTAAAAAGGAAAAAAATGAAGATCATATATGCTGCAGAAATATTCGGGGTGTCAAGACAAATTGTCGTTTATTATGGCTCATGACAAATTTGTGAGAAATTGACAAATCACAGTCGAGTATTCTTCTTATATTCGACTGTGATTTGTCAATTTCTTACGGTTTAAGGCTTAAAACTTAAATTTTACGCCTTAAATTCTCATTGTAGACTCCGCTTTAATTGTTTTTCAGACATGAGATTATAAGAAGATAATTAAAAGTTTAGCAATTTTTTTCTCATTATTTCCAATGATTGTTTTGCTTTATTCCAAATTTTTGTACTTTCTAAATACACGATAAACAACATATTTCATTTTCAGACAATAAAAAAATTAGTTTTAGATCAAATTGTATCGATTAGACAAAGTGTCGAGTTTGCCCCGGCATTTGTCAATTTGAAGATTTGTCTTTGCGTCACTTTTCCTCTCCTGGGGGCAAAATAAGCGACGTACAGCAAAACTTCCTCAAACAATTTTGTACCTAAAGGAACACTCTTTAAATGTGTACCATTGAATTTGTTTGAAAATTTTTATTAGTTGTTGAAAATTGCCTTTGAAAAAATCGTGTCGAGTTAGCCCCGGTCTCCCCTATATATATATATATATATCTTTCGTGTTTCTGTGTCGACTCTTTCCATTTTATAGATATAGAGGTATTTCATTATTGATTGAGAGTAAAGTTAGGAAGAGATAAGAATTATACTTCTATCCGGACGACATGGTCTTGCTAGCAGAGAGGGAAAAATGCATAAAATGCATGATCGCGAAATCGAAAAGGAAGGGGGCTGAATTTTAAACGTGGAAATGTATATATCGTTTGATATTGTATATGATTATATAGTGTATATATGATTAGTTTGATCAACATTAAATTACGGAGTAGAGATATGAGGGTGGAAGAAGTAAGAAGAGGTAGTGTTGCAAAAAAGATACTTGAGATAAGGATAAAGCGGAAGATATGCCGGGCCATATGGTGAAGGACATATTGAGTGGAAGAGCAGGATGTAAAGCATGGAGATTTGAGAAAAGGTTAAAGGAGAAGGAACAAGAAAATGTTGGAAAGATTTAAAAAAGGATAAGGGTGGAGAAATATTATCGAATTAGAACGAGCAAAGAAAAAATTATTGTAAACAAAGAGGATCGGAGGTAAAGGCAAGGGAAGGAATAAGAAAAAGTGAGAGGCTGGATGAGTAGCAAAAGATAAGAGGAGAGAGAGATGCAAGAAGTTGAAAGATAGGAGGGAATAAGGGATTTGAATTACAATTATAAACGGTATAAACGGATAAAGAAAGAGGAAAGTGCTAAAATATTTAAAGAATAGCTGGGCGGAAAACAGATGGCAGAAAATAGATTTACAATCAAATTAGGCAACGAGATGAGAGAGAACTGAGAAAAGGAAAAAAGGAGGAAGTTCAGATTACGTAGGACGGATACACTGAGAAAAATTTCCATCCACTTTAATCAGAAAAATCTATTCCACTACTTTATCCAATCTATTTCTGACGGATTTGGAGCTATCCGATGAATTAATCTGCCTTTATCCGATAAAATGTAATTTTCGATAAATTGTGAATGGAAAATGATCCGCTGTTTATTTGTTTGGGTAATTATGCAGTAATACGGACCACCCTTCGATGACCTTGACCTTGACATATGTTGTCAAGGTCACCCTCCTGAGTGACCTTCAGAAGTTTTTAACCGGCGGTCGTTATTCGTTAAAAAGTTATTAACAAAAAAAGTTTGACAAATATAGCAGTTATTTTAAGTACTACAAGACATGAACGACTAATATGTATGTGGAAATAATACATGTATGAACGAAGGAATTTCATTTAAAGCAGCGAATTGTTGATATATTGAACAGTCTTTTCGTTAAAACAGAGAATAGAGAGTATGTTCTTCAACTTACAAAGCACATATTTGTAAAGCGCGTCACTAACCTATAGGTTAGTGGCGCGCTTTACAAGTGTTTGCGCTTTGTATGTGCTTCAACTTAGAAAGCACATACTTGTAAAGCGCGTCACTAACCTATAGGTTTCGTCAATAACCAACTATTATTTGCTTTAACAAAGCTTTAACATGCTTTTGCCATGATTAAAGCAGAGAATATTTGTATTCACGCTTTTTAATACATAAAATTGTGTATATACTTTTCAGTATACCAACTATTCTCTGCTTTAAATAACTTTCCTTTCAATATACCAACAATTCACTGCTTTAAATAATTTTTCCCACTAAATTTCTTTTGTTTATAACTTTTTAATAGACAATGACCGCCGGCTAAAACGTTCTGAAGGTTACTCAAGATGGTGATCTTGACAACATATGTCAAGGTCAAGGTCGTTTATGCCTTTCAATACTCAAAATAACTGCTATATTTGTCAAACTTTTTTTGTTAATAACTTTTTAACAAATAACGACCGCCGGCTAAAAACTTCTGAAGGTCACTCAGGAGGGTGACCTTGACAAAATATGTCAAGGTCAAGGTCATCGGAGGGTGGTCCGTATTACTGCATAATTACCTTTGTTTGTTTGAATTTCATTGGATTAATATACCTATAATCAGTTCGGACATTGATTTTATCGAAAAGAGACAAACTCTTTTATCCGCGCAAGCTTACATCCGATTTACCTAATATGTTATCCGATGTATATGTCTAACCAAAAAAGTATTCGATGAAATATAATAACCGTTAAAATCAAGTGACATCCGATAAAAAGTTATCCGACGATTTAGTTTTTTTTTGTCTCTGGTATGCCTCGTGCCTCGTGCCAGTCGTGCCTCGCGTCCCGAATCTAACGTCACGGTTGCATCACTTACGTACGTGTTTTGAGTCGGTAAAGTTTTGCAAGTGCAGTTTTTCATTCTTTGTTCGTCTTGTAATAGAATGAGTGATTCCCGCATTGATTCTGTTCACTGTCGATCTCTAACATTGAGTCCGCAATCCGAACCTACCATCAGTAACTGCGAAGATTGCATCGACTACGTACGTGTTGAACCCGCGAGTGCCGGTATCCTAATTTTTGTATTAAAAGAAAGTGTTGTGAAGTTGTGCGAGTGTAGTTCATATGTATAGCTTTCAATCGCTAACAATAAGATTTATGCTCAAGTATATAAATATATAAAATTCTCATAGGTGAGTCATATCTGTTTCTTTTGGATATGATATGACATCTACACAGCAAACATCACTGTCGATCTCTAACATTGAGTCCGCAATCCGAACCTACCATCAGTAACAGCGAAGATTGCATCGACTACGTACGTGTTGAACCCGCGAGTGCCGGTATCCTAATTTTTGTATTAAAAGAAAGTGTTGTGAAGTTGTGCGAGTGTAGTTCATATGTATAGCTTTCAATCGCTAACAATAAGATTTATGCTCAAGTATATAAATATATAAAATTCTCATAGGTGAGTTATATCTGTTTCTTTTGGATATGATATGACATCTACACAGCAAACATCAAGTAACGTGCAACTTACGTTATAATTTCCTATTCAACAATGTAAATGTAACATTTAGATACATTGTTGAATAAGAAATTATAACTTGCGCATGCAATTGCTTGCATGTTACTTCGTGTTTACTAGGTATAAATAAATCGGATATAATATATAATTGGATGATCTATCTAAAAATTAACAAATGGATTTTTTGGATTGGATGTGGTAATTACGAGTATGCATAACACCGACGACCTCACTGATTTCAATGACCTTGACATATGTTGTCAAGGTCATCATCCTGAGTGACCTTCAAAAGGTTTTAGCTGTCGCTTGTTTTTTATTAAAAAGTTATTAACAAAAATTTTGAAAAATGTAGCAGTTATTTTGAGTATTAAAAGACATAAACGACTAATATAACAAAGTACATGTGTGGGCGCAGCCCCCTCTGTCCTCCCCCTGCATCCCCTACAAGGGTCGGTGTAGGGTGGACCTCGCTTCATCTCACAAAGCATATGCGTGGGCAAAGTCCCCCTCGCCCAAAAGTCAAAATTCTAATCTAAATTTTTAAATAAAAACCCTTTACAAAAATAACGCCAATCGATAGGGTTCGAAAAGACGAATCCAATGACCTATATTTTTATATGCTTATGGTGAAAATTATGACCGCAGTGAATTTTTGTTGATCAATACTCTTCGTAGGCTATTTTCAAAAATTTACTGCGTTCATAATTTTCACCATAAGCATATAAAAATTAGGTTGTTGGCTTTCATTTTTCGAACGCTATTGATTGGTGTTATTTTTGTAGGGGGTTTTTGTTTGAAAATTTTGACCTCTTTCCCCCTCGAAATCCACTGCGGAAGGTTACAGTTCTATCGCGCTGAAAATCATCTACAAGTAATCTCATTATAAAGGACCTTTTCTGATTTTTCGTCTAACTTTGATAGTTACCGAGATATTGGCGTGAACAGATTAAATCTAAAACCTTGTGTATGTAATATGTGTATATACATATGTAAATATATAATTTATTGCGTAGTTACAGATATGCGCAAATAATGATTGTTAATAACAATGACATATATTAGTATCATACCGTCGATTAGAATACATGTTTTTCATGTATATATATAAATAGTACACAAAATCTTTTGATATTTCTTATGTAAATTAAAAAAAATTAATTATCTAATAAAATAATGTTTCTATAATGCAAAAGGCAGAGAGAAAACACAGGAAAAAATCAAATATAATGTTATGAGAAAGAAGTAAAATCAAAATTTTCATCATCATCATCATCAAGTTTTCAGTCCGAAGACTGGTTGTGTATCTCCATCCTTCCCTGTCCTGAGCTAACCTACGCATTTCCCTAACAGTAGAGCATCCTACGTCTTTGACTATTTATGAACAATAATCTAATCTGGGTCTACCTCTACCTTTCTTTATTTCTACTTCCACCTTCAATATGTCGCGAACTAATTCGTCATGTCTCAACAGGTGTCCTACCATCCTATCTCTCCTACTCTTTAATATTTTTCATATATTCCATATATATTTAGAGCAATAAATAAAACATCAAAAATTATATTTTAAGGAATAAATTAATTTGATAAGCAGCAATTATATTAATAGTAAAATTCAAAGATTGGCAAAATCTTCAGCGACAACTTACTCGACATACTTGCCTCTTTCGCGTATAATGCGTTTCATACGATAGATATAAAGTATGATATGGTAGTATTTTCTTCTTCTCAATTGTTTTTGTAATATTTTGTTTTTTTTATAAATTATATAATAAGAAAAGAATAAAGGCTAATCTACAATATGCCCTTTGCCTTTTGTTTTTGTGGTCTCTGTCTTTTATACTTTGTTTCTTATTTTGTAACAAAGAGCCAAGAAACATCACCATGAACGATACAACGCAGCATTAGCATTATTGTGTTATTGCGTTAAATTTGCGTTGGACAAACTATAGAGATGTTTCCTAATTCCACGTGACAAAAATACAAGAAACAAAAAACAAAAGGCACAGAACACAAAACAAGAAACAAAGGGCATTTTGTATATTAGCCTTAAGGGGATCCTGGATACCGATATGTACAGGTGGGTGGTTTTCTCCGAATTGTCTTTACAAAATTGAAAATCCTTTTACGTGTTGAAAGTACGTACAGAAGTAATGCGTCTAATGGCAAATTTCAGACTAACTTAAAGAAATTGAAAAAATTATATTTGATACTGCTTGGAGCTGTCACTTCATAGAAACTTTTGCATCCTTGAGTGACAGGCGAACTCCAAAGTGAAAGCGCCATCATCTAGCGTGGAACTAAAAATGTCGATAATTTTGATCGTTTTCTATGTTACCGATCTATACCTGTCCTTGTCTAACGGATACCTATACGATATCTGTCCTTCTCAGATTGCATCGCCGTCACACTGCGTGTGTGTACATGCATAAAACGCAGTTTGGTTAAAATCTTTCTTATTAGGCCTTAAATTTTAATTTCAATGATTCAACACTGTTTTCTCATCTAGGCCGCTCAGTGAGACACTTCTGATTTGTTCCATAAAGTGACAGCTCCAAGTAGTATCAAGTATAACTTTTTCAATTTTTTCAAGTTTTTAGTCTGCAATTTACCATTAGACGCATTATTTCTGTACGTACTTTCAACACGTAAAAGGATTTTCAATTCTGTAAAGCTAATTAGGAGAAAATCACCCACCTGTAAATATCGGTATCCAGGCGGATCCCCTTAAGTAATTAAAATATGAAAATTTTTCTATCTGATGATGTATGTTGTGACGTGACGGTTTGCCGCGCGTGGTAGCGCCCCGCCGCCGTCACAAGACGCGGGTTCGCGCCCGCGGACGAGCCAGGAGAGCGACCGCGAAAATCTCCAGAGGGCCTACCGAGATATTAAAATACATATTATTTATTTCTTGTACTTATTTTGTATGTAATCGGGCACCTCACCGAGGCACCACGACGAAGACAACAGTGAAGAATGCGGAAGTCGACAGCCGGGATGAGGGACGGAGCGGCGCAAGGACGAGGCGGGGCGAAAGCCCTATTATCGGGGCACGCGACGGATACGCGTGGCACTCAGGGTCGACGGAGCGAAGACAGGCCCCTGATCTTCGAGGAGGAAAAAACTGGACATCGGGATCTGCCTCCGGAACGTCAAAACGGACCCGAAACGCCTGGCCAGCGTTCCCGAGATCCGCGGAGGAGACCCTTCCTCGAGTGGAACCCGACCCGAGCGCCCGGTGCACAGGGTGAAGAGGGCGGAAAATCTGGAAAATCGAGAGGGTGCCGAGGGCCCCCGCAGGATCGACGCCGGTGCCCGCGTGATCCGCGACGCGCTCAGCCCCATCGGTCGTGGTGTCGCGCAAGGATATCGCGCAACCTCTTGAGAGGAGCGAGCGTTCGATTCTCGCATCGAGCTCGCCGCCTCGATCTCTTCTGGTTCGTCCGCCGTCGCAGCAACACGTCTCGCGAGTGCCGAGTACTGGCAGCGGTTTCGCGTTAATCTCGAGAGCTCATCCCCGGCGCCTGTGACGAGGTCAAGGACTACGTCGGTCTACAAGGAGTCAGCGGGACCGGTGAGGTTGCCCTCAGTTAGAGTGTTAGACAGCCGCGATCGAGCCGCGAGTGTGACTTTTCGCCCAGCCCCGACTCGCCATTTTCGCGAATATCGTCGGACGCGACGTACGCCGGACGCGGCGAAATTGCCGGACGCGGCGTAACTTGGTGTTAGAGTCTCGTAGAGGCTCGAAGTTTGGGTTTCGCGATAGAATCTCGTAAAGTCTAGAGGACCGCGTGTAGCGTGAGCGTGGCACTTCAGTGTATCTGCGCGCACACGGCGAGTAATTTATTAAGTATTTTGGTGTTGGCGGTCGGTGGCGGGCGCGAGGGGCCTCACGTCGGTTCTCGAGTCGTACGCTGTTAGGACCTGCAGCCTCCTGGGGATCGCGACCGCGGATTTCGGAAAATCTCGGCAGCGGCCGAGAGCGGGTATCGCGAGTGAGTGCGGATATTGTGACTGCGGGGTGTGTTTGCCCACAAAACGTATCGTGCATTTAGATTTATTTTCGTCTCGCATTTCGATCTCGTGTGTCTCGCGGTAACTCGGGCAAACCACGCATATTGCGTACTGTGATTACCGAGTAGTTAGTGTTTCGCGTCTTAACGGGCGTAGGCTGTCTGTACTCGGGGAAAACGGAGGCGTCCCCGATCGCGCGTTGCCGGAGAATGACCCTGCGGTTTATCTGCCCGCACGCCGCGTAGTTCAGCGCCGAGTCGTTATTCGCGTTTTATGTGATTGTTCGGATTGTTTGTTGTTGCGGGAGTGGAAAGGTGTTGGTCTTCGCGTAAGTAAAGAATACTTATTGGTATTATTGCGTTAAGGGTGTCGCGCGTTTTCGAGTTAACGTTACGCTATCCGTAGTTATCGCGAGCGACCGACCAGCGTCCCCGTTTTCGTAGTCTTTATCTTTGCAAGCCAGCTCAGGCACGCCCAGCGGGGCGTCGCCCCGCGGATTCTTCCGCGCCTGACTTTTGTCGATTCCCTTCTCGCGATATATATTAGTTACTTTGCGTTGTTAGTAATGTTAGATTTGAGTTCTTCTCTTGGTAACTCCGTTCGGCAATTCGTATTTCTTAGCATTGTATTGCCAGTATTTTGGTTTCGAATATTGCTCACGTTTGAGTTTTCTTGGCCGCGCATTATTCATGTATAATTCTTTCGATTCAACTTAATTTGTTAATTTCTCCGTTCGATCTCTCATTCAACGATACTTCCCCGGTCTGTTTTGCTACGGAACAATAACAACCGGCGGTCACCCATTTTCTTTCTATTATTGTTTGGCTGATATTTGTTTACCGGGACTACCACAAATTAGATTAAACTTGACTGTTTGTGATATTCTCTTCCGTTAAATTTCTGTTCAAATAAATAAACCAACCTGTTATTTCTACACTATTTACAATTTAATACTCCGATTATTTACTGCCATTTGAATAAACGAAACCTATTGTTTACTAAAGATCTGGCGATGTATGTGGGATTATTTTGTGTGCGTCCAACGAATTTGCGCTGCCCTGCCTCTACCCTGCCCCTCTGCCATTAGGTCCAGCCGGCTGGCCCCTCGTGCGACAGGCTCTGACTCTCGTGATTTCGCGTTAAAGTTTCGAGAATTTAGTGGATGCGATGGCATCGCGTCTGGCGCCCAACGGATTTGTTCGAAAGTTGCCTGATTCGTGCGAGGGATTATACCGAGAAGCCTATCACCCGACTCTTCTGGCGTTCCTTTGATCCGGCCGAAAAGGCCGTGACAATGTATATCCCGGGAAAGAGAAATTATATATAACTATATATAAACATATAAAACTATGTATAATTATATGAAAGAATGTATTCTCTTTTATATAATTTAATATAATTATATCTAGATTCTTATATAAAATTATATAAAATTTTATATCATTATATGTAAGTATATATATTTATATATATTTATATATTATTATATATAAATATATATTAAAATATGTAATTAAATAAAATATATGTATATTTTTCTATATATAATTATATAAAATTATATCTGATTCCTCACGTAAAATTATATACCATTTTATATGATTATATATGTTTATATATAATTATATATAATTATATATAAACACATATTACATTTTCAATTTCGGATTATCCGATAGATGGCATCCGATGGGATCTGTTTCTCGTATTTAAAATTTGACGAACAATAGTATAAGAACGGTATCAAGAGACACGGCACTCACGGCAGTATCTCGCGCCAAGTGATATAAATCAACTAACTTTCGTATCAGATGTATGATTGTGGAGTCCACTCTTATAAGAAAGTGGCACACTATTTAAAAATTAAAAATTTTTTGCAGTGGATAGTAGTATAGGTATGAGAGATCTGGACCGGGAGCTCCGAGGGGGGGAGGGGGCGGGGGGAATCGAGTGGCAAGGTGGATGACGTCACGCGGGGGAAGGGATTACGTCACGCGAGGGGGGGATTTTGGTAGCATCTGGGCCAGAGGGGGGGGGGGGTATTTGAGATGCTTTACATGCGGCATCTCACATCACAAAGGATGACGTCACGCGGGGGGGGGGGGATTTTGGTGCATCCGGGCCAGAGGGGGGGAGTATTTGAGATTTTTTACATGCAGCATCTCATATTACAAAGGATGACGTCACGCGGGGGGAGGGGAATTTTGGTTCATCCTGGCCAGAGGGGGATGGGGGGAGTTGTAGGGTGAGGGGGAATGACGTCACGCGGGGAAGGGGGTGCCGCGTTATGGCCGCGTAGGGCCCGCGGGGATGTGTACACGCGCTAGGGCCGCGTAGGGTCCGCGGGGGAGGGGTACCGCGCCGCGCCGCCGCCTCCGCCGCCGCCGCCGCCGCCGCCGCCGCGCCGCCCGCCGCCGCCGCCGCGCCGCCCGCCGCCGCCAGCGTCGCCGTTCGCGCTCTCTCAACCCGTCCGCCCGCTCGTTCGCTCGCGTATCTTTTTGCGGCGGTTAGCGGGAAATCCGCGTTTTCGAATTTCACGTCGAAAAACTCGATTTCCTACTATAGTATTATGACCAGACTCTGTATAGAGGGTCACTATGTGTAACTAAGCAGTGGTAAGTAGGTCAGTTATTGTAATCGGAGAGTTACGTTATCGCATCTCTTCGCGTTCTCTCTACCCACCTCATTCGCTTTCTTTCGTTCGCGCATCATATGTTCGTTATTTAAATTGTAATATTTTAATAAGGAACAGATGAGGAGGAGGATGTGGAAGGAAAATTAAATGAGTAAAAAAATATTTTAGATATATGTTATACATTTATTCATGTTAACCTACTACATCAAAAGATCTCTTTCTCGATGCATCATACATAATGTCATCTATATCATACGCTATTAGTTCGCAATCTACAATTGACGTTTAGTCCTAAATGCCGCGCAAGATACTAACGACGTCGCATTTTTCGGTAATACGATTTCTTCGTAGAATACTTGCAAAATCGATGAATTTCTTATCTACCTCTTTCGCAAGCTGATATAGCTCGCGGGAGACATGCTCGACGCAGTGTTCGAGCTTGAGTAAAAAGATAATAGTTGCAGCTTTTATGTACAAATAATTATTGCGCGATGACAATTTTACAAGTTTATCATCACGCATTTGTACAAGTTCGAGTATTAGGTCTTGAATAGTCAGCGACTGCCCGACAGTTGACTGCACGAGTCGCTCGACATCCATGCGTCTATTGATGAGCGCCGTCAACGTCCCATGATGCATCGCGATTTGAAATCCTCGGTTGTCGCCAAGGACCAATTCCACAAAGGAACCGTGTGAAGGTCTCATGCTGATCCCAATGTCCAAATATTTGTAAGCTGTACGTGTCAATGCGTATTGTCTGCTGAGTATACGCACCGCACGATGCTCCAACGAAGTGCTGTAGAAAAAAAAATAACAAGATGAGTTGTAAAATAATAATACAATTTGCAAAATTATAAAATAGGAGACTCTATAAATTAAACGAAACTTACTTGTTATCACTCGATGGAGTTGCAGCTTCGGAAATCGGCACGTAATAATTCATGCGTACGCCACCACTGTTGTTTCCCTCAGCGGAATACATTTTTCACTCTCGGTTATGACAAGTCGACCGTTTGTACAAGCGGCTGATACAAGACTGACCGATCGCACAGAATTAACGGAGCGTATACGCGGCAACACCCTCCCCCTTTTTTAAAATTATGACGTGGTGGTGGTGGGGGGAATAATGCTTCTAGAACGTATTTTGAGAAAAGTTGTTTATCAAGGTTTTTGGGCGAATGTGTTGGGACATGTTTTGCTGCATCATTCGGTTATGACGTCACTTAATGCGATGCGAACGTATTGTTAAAAAGCGAGGGCCGAGATCAGGCTACTAGACGTTGTAGGCAAAATAGTGCGTAAGCAGAACTCACCGTCCAAGGGATATACCTTTCTGTAACGCATATGATGAACAATAGATCTGATGACACTATGCAGTAGATCCATTCGGTTATAGCGTAGCGTACTACAAAGCAAGCGCCGAGATCAGGCTGCTAGACGGTGTAGGCAAAATAGTGCGTAAACAGAACGCAACGTCTAAGGGATAATACCTTTCTGTGACGCATATGATGAACAATAGATCTGATGACACTATGCAGTAGATAGAAGAAGAAGAAACGATACGCGATGCTCCAGTTGAAAGGAGAGAAGAGGACGATAGATGAAATATATAACGATGAGTGAAGCGCGTCAGAACCACAGTATGTGATTTGGAAGTCTTGCTAGTTCGACGGTAGTTCGCAACGACACCACTAGACGACGCATGGAGAGATAACTATCTCGCATTTAAAAGACATTTTGTCGCAAATATAAAGAGGATTCCGGCAAGTCAAAAAATTTAAAAATATTGCAAAAAAATTTTTTAAAACATGGGACACCTCAATAAAATTACGCGCGAACTGTTGGAGCAGTCGCGCCAAGTCGCTACCTTGGGCGAGTATTTCACGTGGGCGCAGCGATGCGAGGAAACCGTTGAACAGCTCGAAGAGCACTGTCGCGCCAAGCGTCCGCGGCTCTTTCTCGGAAAAAGACATTCTTTGGTGTCGAATGTCAGACTACTCGAGGGTGCGAGAACTCAGTTAGACAGACGTTTCATACACAGCGGTGGTGATTTGGTGGTCCCGGCACCAGTGTTGGCGGCGGCAATAACGCGGAAAAACTCGCTTGGCGAGAGATCGATGCCGCGTTCGAAAGCCGTATACAGACCGGTGCGGTGATTAACACAGACTATATCGAACCGCGACAATTGTTGGTGGACGCTGCTAGTGTAGTGCTCGAGAAAGTGCAAGACGCTATACAAATACACAACAGCGTGAAAGTGAACCGTGTTCAACGGTGAGTTTGTGACATGCGATAAACGTGACAATAAGAGTATGAACACGAATAACTATGCCCTCTTTCGTACATCCGATATGCGCGAGTGGTACGAGCGACACGTTATCGAACCCACACTGGCGAAACTCGAAGAGTTCCAGGAGCGTGATAGCGGGTGGGCGTTATCGCGTATACTCCATCTTACGGTCAATATCAACAGGTGCGATCCTATGCGCGCGGTATGTCACCTGAAATTACCGCAAGGGATAATGAGGAAGAAAGCGGCGATTAACGTGCATCCATGGACAATGCGTGTTTCGCGTGGTCGGTGGTCGCCGCGCTGTATCCAGTCGAGCAACATGTGGATCGGGAATCTTCGTACCCGCACTATACGACTGTGTTAAATTTACAAGACATTGAGTTTCCTATGTCTCTGAAAGGAATTAGTACATTCGAACGACTCAACGACGTGTCGATAAATGTATACACTATCGAGGGAAATGAAACGCTAACCGTTCTCCCGATACGACTTACCGACAGGAAGAGAGAAAAGCACGTCAATCTGCTGTACGTGCAAGACTCGCGAGATTACAACGTGGGACATTTCGCGTGGATCAAGAACCTGTCCCGCCTCGTGAGCTCGCAATTGAACAAACACAATGGCATAAAATGCTTTTGCGATCGGTGAGTAATACATTTTTGTTAAATCAAATTATACGATATTTCATATTTTTACCTAAAAATTGTAAAACATGTAAAATTTTTTTTTCAGATGTCTACACTATTTCCACACGTGCGATAAGTTGCAATCGCACACGGTAGACTGCAGTGAGATAAACAATTGCGCCATCCGACTACCGAGAGAGGACGACAAATGGCTGAGCTTCCGCAACTACAACAGGAAGGAGCGGCTTCCTTTCGTCGTGTACGCCGATCTCGAATGCACCCTGGAGAAGATGGACGCGGATGAGAGAACGTCCACGTACGCATATCAACGCCACAAGGTATTTGGCGTAGGATACTACGTGCAGTGCTCGTACGACGACTCGTTATCTACGTATCGGTTTCGCCGCGATAAGGATTGCGTCGCGTGGTTCGCCAAGGAACTCAAGGAATTAGCGCATCGCGTAAAGGGTATTTTATCCACCAATGTCCCCATGGAGACGCTCTCGAAAGAACAGTGTCATGCGTTTCAGAGCGCGACACACTGCCACATTTGCAAAAAACAGTTCACACTAAACGATGATGAGGAGCGGGTACGCGATCATTGCCTTCGGACCGGTCGTTACAGAGGTCCCGCGCATTCAAACTGCAATCTCAACTATAAAGATTCATATTTCATTCCCATAGTTTTTCACAATTTATCTGGTTACGACGCACATTTTATCATAAAGGAAATAGCTGCCGCGTTCGAAGGCTCGATCGAAGTATTACCGTTAACGAAAGAAAAATATATCTCGTTTACGAAACACGTTAGACACCGCTGACAAATCAGATTCGCGACACAAAAAGTTACGATTCATCGATTCGTTAAAATTTCTCAACACTAGTCTCGAAAAATTGGCATCCTTCCTCGATAAAGACAAGTTAAAAATTGTACGTTCAAAATTTTCCGAATTATCAGTTTACGATTTAGAATTACTGACGCGAAAAAGCGTCTCTCCTTACGAATACGTGGATTGCGTGGACAAGTTGCAGGACACGCGTTTACCACCGCTCGAATCATTTTACAATTCATTGGTCGGTGACACTGTATACGAGAGCGATTACGCGCACGCCGTGAACGTTTGGCAGCGGTTCTCCGTTCGAACCTTGGGCGAATACAGCGATCTGTATTTAAAAACGGATGTCTTGTTATTGGCCAACGTTTTCGAAAATTTCAACGACAGTTGCATCAAAAGTTACGGACTAGACCCCGCTTATTACTACACATTGCCAGGTTTCACATGGGACGCCATGTTGAAGCATACTCATGTAAATTTCGAACTGCTAACCGATATAGATATGGTAATGTTTATCGAACGCGGTATTCGCGGCGGTCTGAGTTCATGTTCAGGCAGATACGCGCGAGTCAATAACAAGTACATGCAGTCGTACGATCCATCGAAACCATCGTCGTACCTAATGTATATCGACGTAAACAACTTGTACGGTTGGGCAATGTGCCAACCACTACCGTACGCCGATTTTCGATGGATCAAAGATGTTTCGAATTTTGATTTTAGCGCGATCGATACGAATTCGCCCACAGGTTATATTCTCGAGGTCGATCTGGAGTACCCACAAAATAAACACAACGCGCACGCTGACCTACCGTTCTGTCCGACGCGCGATAAGCCGCCAGGCGCGCGGCAGGTCAAGCTCCTTGCGACTGTGTGCGATAAGAAGCGCTACGTCATACATTATCGCAACCTTCAGCAATGCACGCGCCATGGCCTTCGAGTTACAAAAATACATCGCGTATTGCAATTCGCTCAATCTCCATGGCTCCGCAATTACATCGAATTAAACACCCGATTTAGAACGCGCGCGACAAACGATTTTGAAAAGAATTTATATAAATTGATGAATAATGCGGTTTTCGGGAAAACGATGGAGAATGTGCGTAATCATGTAGACGTAAAATTATTGACTCATTGGGAGGGTAGATACGGCGCGGAAGCAATGATCGCTAAACCAAATTTCGATAGTAGAAGTATTTTTTCAGAAAATTTGGTTGCAATAGAAATGCGCAAACTCGAGGTGAAATTTAACAAACCGATCTAAGTAGGCATGTGTATCCTCGACATATCAAAGATATGTTTGTATGAATTTCATCACGAGTACATGTCTCCTCTGTATAGCGACAAATGTAAAATTATGTACACCGACACTGACAGTTTGATCTACCGTATAGAGTGCGAGGATGTGTACGAGAACGTGAAACGTGATATCGCTAGGTTTGATACGAGCGATTATCCGGTCGACAACGCGTACGGTATACCGCTTGAGAACAAGAAAGTGCCGGGCTTGATGAAAGATGAAAATAATGGCGCGATCATGATCGAATTCGTTGGACTCAGGGCGAAAATGTACGCCTTGCGAGTCAATGGTAAAAAAGACACTAAGAAAGCAAAAGGTGTCAAGAGTAACGTCGTAGCGCGTACTATAACGTTCGACGACTACACGCGGTGTCTGAACGACGAGATTGAAATGACTCGTCGCCAGTCGTGTATAAGATCGAAACTGCACCAAGTGCGTACAGTGTCCGAGACGAAAATCGCTCTGAGTCCGTACGACGACAAGCGGTACATGTTACCGGATTCGACCGATACGTTACCGTGGGGACATTATTGAATACCCTCTTGTAACATAATGTATATACCGTATATAATGTATAACGTAATGTATAACGTAATCTATAACGTATAACGTAAAGTATAACGTAAAATGTATGTAATATAACGTATAACGTATAACGAAACGTATAATGTATGTAATATAACGTATAACGTAATGTATGTATGTATGTGTATATGTATGTATGTATGTATGTATGTATGTATGTATTATATGTATGCAATGTATGTATGTATGCAATGTATGAAATATAATGTTTTATATTGGACATGATGTTAATAAAGATATTATATTAGATGGGATAATAAAAAATGACTTAATATTTCATATTATATACTTATGTATTTCATATTTTATTTTCTACACATTTTTCTTAAATGTATTTTATACTTGTATATCATATCATATCATATCATATTTCATATTTCATATTTCGTTTTATACATATTTTTTACTTATATTTTATACTTATATTTTACACTTGTATGTAATACATATTTTTATGTTCTACATATTTTTTATACAGTAAAAATAAATGTCTTTATATATTAAATCACGTTGTCCTTGTGTATCCATGAATTGTGCGATCCGTCGAATCCCAACCATTTCACATAAACCTCGTCACCTCTCCTGCGAAGTACTTTCTCCACGAGATACACGTCTGGATAGGCCGCGCGATGCAGCTCGTGCTCGTAGAATCCTCCAGTGACAGATTTTCCTCGATAGTCTTCGAGTAGATAGGTAACGGGATTAGTACGCTGCACTTTAACAATTTTAAAAACCTCGGTCGTCCAATTCGGCGTGTAACCTTTCTCGAAAATTGTCTTGTACTTGCTGACGCGTACCGGGTCGCCTACTTTGAACTTTGCCGGACCCGCGATTTTTATCTCGCTGTACACCGTGTTCAAGAGTCTTTCGGCGATCGCGGGAGTAACGTCGACGGGCCGCACGCCGATCGTTCGATGCTTGCGCGCGTTGTAATCCGACACGAGTCGCGATAACGCGTCGACCCACTTGTAAGTCCCATTGAGCGTAAACATCTTCCACATGTCGTTCTTCAACGTGCGATTGAATTGCTCGACGACCGATGCTTTCATCACCGCATATTTATATTTATTTATTTATTTATTTATTTAGAACGGGATATGGTCCCTTTAGTACAGGTTGATATGTTACATATTGAAGAAACGCAAAATACGCAAAAGAACATTTATCGAAGACATTGAATTAATGATCGTTTGAATGAGTCCATGGCTTCATGAAAAAAATCCACATGATTGGAAAATTTATTCGCTAGAAGGTAAATTCTGTTTAAAGGTTTAGATTTACCGTAAGAAGTACGATGTGATTCTTCGTGGAAGACTAAGTTATTTCTGAGAGGTCTGGCCGGGATATGTAATTTGACGCATTCTAACAAGTCGGAACAGATAATACGTCCGTTAATCAATTTGAAAAGAAATACTAAATCTAAATATGTTCGTCTATCACCTAGTGATAATAAGTTAATCCTAGCTAACATATAAACATAATTATGGTCGTAATAATGCATCGGGTTCTCCGTATTATAACTTACTCTTCGAAGAAATCGGTGTTGAATCCTCTCAATTTTTAAACTATATTTAAGATTGTAAGGAGCCCAAACTATGGCCGCATATTCCAATTGTGGTCTAACTAAGGCGCAGAAAAGAAGTCTTAATGTATCAATATTATTAAAGTATTTACAAGATCGTAATACAAAACCTAGTTTTTTATACGCGCAGCTCGTGACAGATTGAATATGTTTATCAAATGATAAATTTGTAGTAAATAATACACCTAAATCTCGTACGATGTCTCTCGTAGAAAGAGGATATCCGTTTAAAATATAGTTATGACTATAAACATTTTTCTTTTTGCTAAAGTGGATCTCATGGCATTTGAATAGATTAAGATGCAATTTATTCAAATTACACCAGGACTCCAAGCGATAGAAGTCTTGTTGAAAGAGAATTGCAAAAAATAATTTTAAATCATCTGCGAATAGCAGAAATCTACTGTGTTTAAAGACCTTATTTATATCATTAATGAATATATTAAATAATAGCGGACCTAGGTGAGAGCCTTGAGGTACGCCGGAAGTAGCATTAATGACTCTAGAAAAGAAGTTCTTAAATTTAATGACCTGTGATTTTTCTTCAACAAAACTTGATATCCACTTTAGCAAAGTCCCATCAACGCCATATGCCCGTAGTTTACATAGAAGCAGAGTGTGATCGACACTATCAAAGGCCTTACTGAAGTCGGTATACACAGCATCAACCTGAAAGCCGTCCTCGATGGATGAGATTAAGAAATCATGATATAAGAGAAGGTTCGTTGATGTAGAGCGGCCGGCTACAAATCCATGCTGTTCACCAATTATTACATTTTTAAATAATAGCGAAAGTTTACTAGCCACAATATTTTCAAATAACTTTGGCATTAAGTTTTGTTTGCTTATAGGCCTATAGTTTGAAACTAAAGTTTTATCACCGCTTTTATATGTACAAGGGTCACAATAGATAATTTCCATGCTTTTGGAAAGATACCACAAGATAAAGATTTATTACAGATCAGCCAAAGTACTCTAGACAAAGTATATATGCAAGATTTGAGAAAAATCGGAGGGATGCCATCGGTGCCCGGACAAGAATTTATCTGTAGGGCATCTATACTGTTAAAAATATCGCCAATATTGATGTCAATATTTGATAAATTTACATCTTGCTCATATACCACGTCCAAGCCCTGTCCATCTGAGGCAGTGTAAACCGATTCAAAAAAATCTGCAAAACAGTTTGCAATGGCAACGCCATTGTCGATATTAGAATCGTTATGGCGGATGTACATTGGCATCGTGTTAGTGGTGGTCAACGAGTTTATAAAGCTCCAGAAAACTTTTACATTGTTTGTGACTGCATGTTCCGATTTCAGCACGAAGTTTTTAAAGCATTTAGAGGCTAGAGATTTACATTGAGCTCTTAGTTGAGAAAATGTCAGATAATCCGAGAAACGATTAGTATTTTTAAAATGATAATGAGCTGTTCTTTTGGCCTTCGTAAGAGCTATCAATTCACTTGTAAACTAAATAGGATAAACGGACCTGCGCACTGGATAAATCGGAACATATGCCGAAAACGCATAGCTTATATGGAGATATAGAAACTCGACAGCTTCATCGATGCCGAGGTGCCGCAATTCGTCGTCCCACCCGATATTTCCCAGATAATCATTTATAGCTACATAATTAGCTTGTTTAAAATTCCATTTCTATTCAAGATCTGGCGGGGGGAGGGGGGGGACGAGCACGTCAACCTCGGCACCGATATTTTAATAGCTGGGTGGTATCGATCCTGGGTGCATAAGAGCCCATCGGCTGGTTGCACCGTCAGATTACGCAAAGTGGAATATGTAGAATAATGATTAATGCCGTGTTTTCTCATGAGACGTTGCACGTCGGGGTTGTAAAATTCCTTCCCCATATCGGTTTGCAAGTTTCTCGGGCACGTCTTGCTGTCTCGAATTATCTTAGCGATAACGTCAACTGTCTCGCTTCCGCCTTTACTCTTGAGTGGCACGGCCCATGCGTACTTGCTCAGCACATCGATGACGGTAAGTATGTAGTGGTAGCCTCTATTGAAACGCGAGTACGGACGCATCTCGAAGATGTCAGCCTGCCACAGGTCATCGTACCCACGCACGATGACGCGTCTTCAGGAAAATTTCTTCTCGACGGTGCGTGCAGTTCCTCGACGAGTCGTCGCTTCTCGTTATTTTTACGTCCATCGGATTTTGATGATGTCATGTTTTTTTAACGGTGCGTAATAATACGCGCAACGAAATTATATGTCAAACTTTTTTTCTTTCTTTAATCAATGACATTCAATTAGCCATTTATTTCCGTTCATCATCGCTCTATAGCGGTTTTTTTCAGTTCTTTCAGCTCTTTGTCGGCGTCGTCGTCGTTGGCTTGTCGTCGTCTATTTCTGCTCATTAACCGTTCACAGCCGTTTCTGAACAATTCGTAGCCGCTTCTGACCGGTTCGTCGGTCTTTTGATAACTGCTGCTGCCCGATGACCGTTCCTGAATCGCCCGTTGCCCTTCGTCGTCATCGTCATTCGACAGCCTTTTGTAACCTTTCCCGGATAGTTTGCCGCTTGCTATCGTTACTCAGGTTTTGTCGTTCGAAATATATGTGTTTCGAGGGCCTCTCGGTTCGCGTCCAACATGGATTGCGTATCTCGTTTGAGCGCGATCAGATTCGTTTCGATTTCCTCAAACTGATCTCTCACAATTTTAACGCTATCCCTCAGAAGTCTAAGATTCGTTTCGAATTCATTCTCCAATCGCGTTTTACGATGTTTCTCGAATTTCGCTTCGTCTCTAACACCCTTAACGCTCTGTTCCACGTACAGTTTATTAACCGCGTCGCTGTCAGCCTCCGGTTGCGCCACGCGACGAATTTTGCGCGAATTTGCGTCAAAGTCCGTAGCGGTGCGACACATAGCTTTATCGCGCACGAAATTTCTCATTAATCCGCTCCACTGATGATACGATACGGCGTTCGACGCGTCTCTGCTCTGCTCGAATATACCAAATTTGTTGATCGGCATTTCAACGTTGATTGAACGGCTCGTTGCCGCGCGGCTCAATTTATAATAAGACCGGCTCCGCGAAGTTCCTCGATGATTGACAGGATCTCGTTGTCGTGGGCATTGTTGCCAGCGTGGCGCGAAGCGTCGAACAATCGTAGACGATCCACCAGCTCGTTGGGATCGTCCCAGTGCACGTAATCGATCTTATTGTCGGTCAGCGTCATCGCGCAAGGCGCGAATAATCCTTTTCCGGATTGTTTCTTCATGGATGCGGGTGGTATCAACTTCTTGATTATATTCGTGTACTTGTATTGTTGGGCTTTACTCGTCCGAGAGGATCGTGATTGACTCTATGAGTGCTCGTCTTGAACAGTATATTCATGTACTTTTGCATATCCTCCTCCGTGTACATGTTTTCATCAGGCTTGTTTTTAAAGATGAACTCGTAAATACCGGGTGTGCCGATGTAAATTACGTCGCCGATATGTATGTTATCCACGCTGTCCACCTTGAAACGTTTATTCCCGAGCATCATTCCATCGTTGCCGAGATAAACACCGTACACGGTATCTATAACGCTCCTTGGTTTGGAGCTCATAAGAGCACTGATGTACTCTTGACCCAATGGCCCCAAGGTATCGTGCAACGCTTCTCGACCCTCAGGCGTTTCCAACTCCTTTCGAATAGACGTCGCGAGCTCCGTGTCGTCCGTGAGTTCAAAAACAGGCATGTTTGTGGGTAATTCGAACTTTATTGTAGGCTGCACTGTTCTCGCCGTTACGTATGGCGGAGATGATATCGGTGGAGATGAGGTTATCGGTGTAGAGGTTATCGGTGGTGGCACATCCAGTAAATCTTTCGATCGTTTCGATTGGCTAGACTTACGCGGTGCCGGTGGGTGATCCGACCATTTTCTCTTTCTCGGCGTCGCATCCTCGGAAAACGTTTTGATCTCAGCGTCGCTCTCCGGCTCCTCTTTCTTCACCGCGATCGATTTGTCGGCGATCTTTTGCAACGGCTCGATGAGAGGCATAAAGTGCGTGTCCAA
Source organism: Harpagoxenus sublaevis (assembly GCA_030770355.1). NCBI lineage: Eukaryota > Metazoa > Arthropoda > Insecta > Hymenoptera > Formicidae > Harpagoxenus > Harpagoxenus sublaevis. Next base: position 114,475 of record JASTWR010000262.1, read on the forward strand.
CTCAATGTCCTTCTCGATCTTACCGGTCTTCATAGCGCAAAGTTTCTTGCGAATCGACTCGCTCGTTTTCGCAATCTTCTTTGCAACCTTCTCGCGCTCGCGGATATCCATGCTCTTGTCGATCGCAGCCATCGCGGAAATACGTAAAGTGACGCTCTCTCCGACGTTTTACCTCGACGAGGTACCGACGACGACTGACCGCTTTTGCGGTATCGCGAACATGTTAAAGCATTTTTTGTATCGATCATTGTTGAGCGGGCTGTCCTTGCCTATCACTACGAATCCGTACTTGCGCTGCCAACATTCGCTGCACAGCGCGCTGAATTCATCGTACGACATGTCGGTATTCACGTGATCGTTGTACACGTGTTTCAGATTGGTTCCATCCTGTTTGAACAGGATCAGCAGGTTCGCGTTGTCGCGTATCAGATGTTTAAATATTCTCGTGTACGTCTGACAGAGATAAAAACAATCGATGTTCGAATGCCTACCCATTGAAAAGTACTCTCTCACGGCGTCTTGCTTGTCGCATGCCACGTCATCGAAGATGAATGTCGAGTTTGAACACGCATCGCTCGGCGGAATGACGTCACTGTTGTTTGAGAACGTAAAGTAGCCGATTTCGTCGATCGACGTCAATAAATTTTCCAGATATCGATATTTCGGTTGCTGGAGCGACTTTGAGTACACTTACACGTTCTCGAAACGCACACCGTGCGGACTTTCCAACAAGCTTATCAGAACGTTGGTTTAAACACAATTCGAGGGGCCGCAAATGATGGCGCGTATAGTGGTCGGTAGCATCGTACCGTGCCTGCGCTTCTCCGCGTTGCCCCCCATCGACCGTGATCTGTCGTCGCAGTTCGTCACGCGAATCGCCTGTGGTTGTCGCACGAATCTCATTTTTTTTCGCATTGCTGACCGGAGGGCTGGATCGGACGCCTATTTATAGGTGCGCGAATCCGCGAATCGCTCAGTAGCGGAAAAATGTTCGTCCTGTTATCAAGACCTTCCGATATTCGCGATTGCAGCGCCGAGCAGCTACAATTTGTACCAAAGGCTGTTCTGTTGCAAATGTGTGGCGATCACGACGTGTGGGACAAGCTTCCGGAACATATAAAGGCGGATTCGGAGGTTCAGCAATATCGTCGGTGCTTAAAACATTATAATTTGCCACATCATCGAACGCACATCGACGGTCCGGCACCGTTGATAAAAAATTGCGGCGAATGCCAGCGAAAAAATTAGGCAAAGGCCTGTTCAACAGCGCGATAAGCTCACTTCCGTTCGAATTGCACATTCCCAGCTATCAGTTTTGCGGTCCGGGCACTCGGTTGAAGGAGCGATTAGCCAGAGGTGATCCGGGTGTAAATCCACTGGACGCGGCGTGTCGCGAGCACGACATAGCGTATTCGCGTAACAAAGATCTCACCGGGAGACACGCGGCGGACAATGTACTTGCCGAGCAGGCGCTAGGACGTGTCATCGCGAGAGATTCGACTCTCGGAGAGAGAGCTGCCGCTACAGCCGTCTGGACGGCCATGAATGCCAAGCGGAAATTAGGAATGGGTTTGCAAACTGTGAAAAAGAAGAGGAGGAGAGCGTCGAAAAAACGGATACTTCCGGCGGCGAAACGAGGCGGCGTATTGCCTTTTCTACCGTTGCTGGGAGTGCTCGGTTCCCTGGCCGGCGGGGCGGCCGTGAACGCTAGCAAAACCGCACGATGTCAGCTGGAAGAGATGCAACGTCACAATTGCGCCATGGGAGGGCGCGGACTTTATCTCGCTCCGTACAAGCGCGGGCAGGGAGTTGCGTCGAAGACGAAGAAGAGAGAAAATAAGAAAAAAAAAACGTCAAAGAAACGTTGAAAATGCCCACGGGTATTACGACTAACGTGCAATTGAATCGACTGGCGAAACACATGCTCGTACCGTTCTTCAGAGGTGTTTTCATGCGTAACTTGTTACCGATCGGTAGTACACGCCGAAACGAGAGCGGTATTGTAAATTTGGACGATGCAACGGGCCCCGGTACTCATTGGGTAGCGTATGCAAAGAGGGGAAACCGCGCGATGTATTTCGACAGTTTCGGTAATCTTCGACCGCCGAAAGAGTTGACGCGATATTTCGGACCGAGCGTGACAAAGATTCAGTACAATTACACGCCTGTTCAGACTTACGATCAGAACATCTGTGGACAAGCGTGCCTGCCATTTCTCCTGACGATCGACGACGCCGATCGGCGTGAATTTAAAGCCTGACGGTGCGCCGTGGAAACTCAGTGTTAGTCGAACAGTTTTCCCGACATGTCTTTGACATTTACGCTGACCGGGAAGAGCAGCATCCTCGCGGTGCATTACTTTCCCGCCGTAGATTTGAGCGACGTTGACTACGAGCTCGGTCGACTAACGGTTTTTGAGACTTATCACACGATACCGAACGTGAATTCTTCGAATAATAAATTCTACTTTGACGAGGATGACACGGAAATTACGATACCCGAGGGATCGTACGAGATACGAGCGATACACAAGTTTTTGAAACGCGCTGTTTCACGGAAACGCCCGCGACGTGGCCGACGCGTAGCTCGTTCCATCAGCGACAATCATACATCGGTCGCGGATATCGCGCGAGAGGAGACCGCTCGCGCGGATGGCAACGAGGACGATGACGACGACGACGGCAACGCGGAGTACGAGGACGATAAGGCTGTAAAATATCCGCTAGTGCTCCGTGCTAATTACAACACGATGAAGAGCGAGATTAATTGCGCTTTCAGAGTAAACTTTAGCAGACCAAACAACATTGGATCGCTACTGGGATTCTCGTCGAAGCGTATATTGCAGCCGGGAAAATGGCACCGATCGGACTTACCGATTAATATCATTAACATAAACATTATCCGCCTAGAGTGTAACGTGACCGCGGGTGCGTACAGCAACGGTAAACCCGTTCACACGATACACGAATTTTGTCCCAGCGTGCCGCCAGAATATAAGATATCGGAAACACCTGCGCAGATCATTTATCTGCCGATCATCGCACGGAGCATTACGGATCTAACGGTACGCATCGTGGATCAGGACGGACGATTGCTCGATTTTCGAGGCGAAGAGATCACCGTCAGATTGCACGTAAAACGGAGACAGCGATAACGCGCGTGAGTGTGCGCGACATATATGAGATGCTCGTGTTGACGCACTCGGAGCACGCGAGAGATAACACTATCTACACTACGGTAGCGACCAACGATATCGTCCGATCATCTGCATCACCAGCGTTAGGCTACGCTAAAAATACGAGAAAGAAGCTCACAGCGTCGAACGTTGAATTCTTACAATCTTTGGCATTCGCGGTGCGAAATATCTGAGGAAACATGACCGATATCCTTAACATCGGAAGCGAGCCGGTCTTTGACGATCGCATCGCCAAGAGCGAGACTCACACGTACAATGCGTACGCCAACACAACGTTCGAGTATAGCGATGAGATACGAATACCCATACAACAGCAGGATCTGTTACGTTGCCGTGCGAAAGTTTTCTCTACGTCGAAGGAATATTGACGGTGAACAGAGTAGACGGTGAACCCGATAACGTGGTATTGGCGAATAATGCCGTCGCGTTTATGTTCGATGAAATTCGATACGAACTCGACGGCGTGGAGATTGATCGCAACAGAAACGTAGGAATAACAACAACGCTCAAGAACTACGCGTCGCTGTCTTTGGGCGCGAGTACGATTCTAAAAAAACGCCGGCTGGGATATGTTCAATAACGCTGACATCAATTCTACGCGAAGAAACTTTACTTTTCACGTACCGCTCAGCATGTTACTGGGATTTTGCGAGTATTACAAACGCGTGGTGATCAACGCGCGTTACGAATTGATCTTGATACGATCGCGCAGCGATAATAATTCCCTGGTAGTAAATCCGACGTTGACTCTTGCTATCAACGTACTCAAGATACAATGGCGGATGCCTCACGTGTTGCTGAACGAGATCAACAAACTGTCGATGCTGCGCGCCTTGGAAAACGGACGATATCTGAGTATGAGTTTCCGTTCGTGGGATCTGTACAAGTATCCCCTGTTGCAGAACACGACCAAGCACTCGTGGGCCATCAAGACCGCGATTCAGCTCGAAAAACCGCGATACGTCATCTTTGCTCTGCAGACGGGCCGGAAGAATGTTATGACCAGAGAAATAACAACGTTCGATCATTGCAAATTGACCAACGTGAAACTTTATTTAAACTCTGAATTCTATCCGTACGATGATATGAATTTGGATTTTAGTAAAAACAGATGGGCGATTCTGTACGATATGTATGCACGTTTCAGTAGATCGTATTACGGACGCGAGCACGTCCAGTCGTGTCTCGATGTCCCGAATTTTCTACAATACGCTCCAATAGTGGTCATCGATTGCTCTCGACAAAACGAATCCGTCAAAAATGCCACCGTTGATGTCAGAATAGAATTCGATTGTATGGAGAATGTACCGCCGAATACCTCAGCGTACTGTCTCATCATACACGATCGCGTTATTCAGTACAACCCGTTGACCAACGTGGTGCGCAAAATTGTCTGAGCGTTCGCGGCAACGTCGAAAAACAAATATTAATAAAGAGAGGGGGCAGGGGAGCAGGGTTTAAATCAAAAGTGTCGCGAGACGTTTGCATATTTGCGTGTCATTGTTCTCGAGTAACGCATCAAAGAGAGAGAGAATTCTCATGTCCGTACCAACGTTCGTGGACCTGCAAGGTTTCCTCGTCGGAACGAAGTTTGTCGTGAAGGATGTGGCGGTGCTGCGAAAGGGGACCCTTTCTGGCGCATTACATCTTTGAACGCCCCATGCCGTGGAATCTCCTCATGAAATCCGACAAATCATGCGCTACCTGGTTGATAAAAAATCATCATGGGTTACGATGGAACGACGAAAACCTGCCGTACAGCATGGTGAAACGTCTAATTACGTCGTCCGTGTTCGGTATGGATGAGGATGATGACGATGAAGATTTTGCGAGAAAGAAAATGATCGTCGAGACTCTGGATGCGGATTACGAAGACATCGACTTTTTGAACACTCTGGATGCTGCTAATACTGTGCGATGCGGAAAACATACGAAGAATTGCGCGTTGCAAAACGTATTTAAAATATTTAACTGGTGGTTGAAACACGAAAAGGAAGTGTCATCTCTTTATAAAATTTACAATATAAAAATAAATAAATAAATTATACTTATATGTATACGAGTACCTTACAACGTTTTATTTCTTATCTCCTTTCCCCTCCACTACACATGAATATATACGTAAAAGAAAATTAAAAGTCTTTTTCACGTCTGAATCACGACGTACTTAATTTTTTTTCCAGTCTGAATCACGACGTACTTTATTTCTCCACTCGAGCGATGTACGCGTTACGTTTGCCACAACGTCGGCGCTCGCTTCTGTAGTACGAGACGCTGTTTGTTTACAGGCGTTAAAATTGTCGCAACGCGCTTGCTGAAACATGTTGCGACGCGCTCGCTGAAACCTTGACAAAGGAACAAGTCTTCCTATAAAGAAAATGATGATAATGACCGCTACATCGCGAATCGATTAAAAAAACTATGGCATCGCGCCGATCGCTATTTTGTATTCTAACAATAAGAGCCGTCTTCTACGACGGTATGTTTCGCTAGGCCATTCGGTTATGGCGTTGCACATTACAGAGCGTCAAGGTTCCGCGGCTCGTCTTTGTAACACGAGATATAATCATCCTTTTCGCTATAAGCGACTATTCATCAGTTTTTATACTGTCCTTCATTCTCCTCTAGCGGGTTTTCTGCCGCAGTTCCGCTTCAGTCTACAACTGTCGCTCGCCGGTCGTATACAGTCGTTCGCAGGTATTAGTAACGTTGTTCGCGGTGCCAGTTTTTGCTAGTTTTTGTGTGTGCAAGTGTGTATGTGAGTGCGCTAGTTTGTCGGGGGAGGCCTAAGCCGCGGGGAACCTAAACCGAGGGGGGGGGGGCTCAGTCCTGTACGTAATTACATCTTTAATTAAGTATGACTTTTCTGTTGTATCGCATTTTCTGCGATACAATAAAAAAGTCATATTTATTGTATCGCAGAATATACGATACAATAAAAAATTCATATTTAATTAAATTTGTAATTTCGTAGTAAACTACCGCACCTGGCCTGTCGCCGGATTGTCGACAGAGGTGGTCGCGGCAGGGACCTAAGCCGAGAAAGAAAATGTAAGAAAACAGTTTTCAAATAATAATAATTTATTTTTATAGGTTTTAAAAAAAAAAAACCTTCAAAATAAATGTTCTTTCCTTTTCCTTCCTCTCCTTGTAGATAAGAGGGTAAACGCGAGCTCATGATACGCGAACCGCTTCAAAAGGATACGCGAGCGAGCGAGCGCGAACGCGGGCGGGCGGCGGTGGCGGCAGTGGCGGCGGTGGCAGCGGCGGTGGCAGTGGCGGCGGCGGCGGCGCGGCGCGGTACCTCTCCCCCGCGGACCCTACGCGGCCCTAACGCGGTACCCCTCTCCGCGTGTGACGTCATCCCCTCTCACCCTACAACTTACCCCCTCCACCCCCCTCTGGCCCGGATGCACCAAAATCCCCCCCCCTTTCGCGTGACGTCATCCTTTGTAATATGAGATGCCGCATGTAAAGCATCTCAAATACCCCCCCCCCCCTCTGGCCCAAGTGCACCAAAATTCCCCCCCTCGCGTGACGTCATCTCCCTCCCCCGCGTGACGTCATCCCCCTCGCCCCTCGATTACCCCTCCCCCCCGCCCCCTCACCACCCTCGGAGCTCCCGGTCCAGATTTCTCATACTTATACTACTGTGGATGCGCAAAATTTTACGAAATTATGTATGATTATATACAATCATATATAATTATATATAATAATATATAATCCTTTGAAACTAAACCTTAATATAAAGTTATATATAATTATATAAAATTATATAAAAATTTGTAGAATTATATATTTTTAAATCAATACAAAGGAAATGGCCATACGGTCCAAGCTTGGATCTTAGGCAGCTCAATATTATTTTCAATATGTATTTAATCGGCGTGCAGTTAATATGTTGGAAAATACGCGTATTAAATACATATTGAAAATAATATTGAGCTGCCTAAGATCCAAGCTTGGACCGTATGGCCATTTCCTTATTACATATTTTTATATATAATCAGATAAAATTATATCGTTCCAAATTTGACATATAATTATATATAATTTTATATGATTATATATAATTTTTTTTCCCCGGGATACAAATAAAAAATAAGTTTTATTTTACATGCTTCTACATATTGAATTCCGCTAATTAAGATTTTATATTGCTGTTTAAAGTAGAACTTGTATGGAGCATTGCTTTATAATTAAACAAATTATTTTATAAAAAATTAATCAGTTAAAAACATTGAAGAATTAAAAGAATATACAATATTAAAGAGTTATTCGGCCGTGCGTATCAAACCAAATTAAATTAAAATTATCGCTATAACGGTCAAAATTTGGATTCTAATAGCCTTTAGTTAAATCAATTCGATTCAACTTTTGATGTGAAAGAAATTATTGCAAAAATATTTCTCTACCCATGGTTTGAACCTAGAACCTCCCGCTGTCCGTGCAGGCGTCGTCCCAATTCGACTACCGTTACATGCTTCAAATTGGGACGACGCCTACGCGGATAGCGGAAGGTTCCAGGTTCAAACCCTGGCTGAGGTAATATTTTTCGCAATAATTTCTTTAACATCAAAAGTTGAATCAAATTGATTTAACTAAAGGGAGGGAGGAGATTTTCACTATTCCAACAGAAGCTGTTTTTAAGTCTGACAAATCTAGTCGGCGCACAGTTTTCAAGAGTTGGAAATAAATAATATGTGTATTCACACAATAAATAATATTAGGCTATTAAGATCCAAGGTTGGACCGTTATGGCGATTATTCTAATTTAATTTAATTAGGAGAATGTTTGAATATATCTAACATTTTGATATGAGATGTTTATATTCGAATAATATTACTTTAAATAGATATGTAGATCTTTATTCTTGTTTTTTTTATAAGAAAAAGTTAAATAATTAGAATATGTAAGATATTCTCTAATTATGATAATGTACACAAATTTTAAATATTTTATTTAAATTTTTTATTTATTTTTGCATTTAGAGTCATCTCTTTCTAGGTTAAATTATTAATAAAAAATATAAAACAAAAATTTGTCAAGATTTTGGATATAGTTAAAAAATATTACAAGAAAATGTTTTATTTTACTTTTAAGGTAGTATAGGAATCATTTCTTTCACTTCGATATGCTTTTATTGTAGGTATATATTACATACATACAATCATTTTTGAAATAAAGTATCATTTCAAAGGGGAAAGAGGGTAATTCCTTAGATAAACAGCATAAAATTTGATTTGTATTGAAATATATAAGCCATTGTTTTCTAAAGCTGTAATCACACGGTGCACGATTTTCATGCATCCACGCTTGCATCCATTCCTGCATCCATGCCTGCATCCTTGCACGCTGACTGACGTTGACCAATGCATTGAACGTTGCTCGGTTTTGCTGTTTAAAACGTTAACTTTCCATCGTTGCAAGCTTCGTATGATAACTTTATGTTACATTTTAAACAGCAAAACCGAGCAACGTTCAATGCATTGGTCAACGTCAGTCAGCGTGCAAGGATGCAGGCATGGATGCAGGGATGGATGCATAAAAATCGTGCATCGTGTGATTACAGCTCAATCATCATATTTCTAAGAAATTCATTAACACATTATTGTGCAGGCACATATGTATAATATTTTGCTTTTGAATTAGACATTCTATACCGGCTAATTCTCCTCTCCCCCCTTTTTCCAATATAAATATCACAATGAAATAATAATCAAGAGACACGGTAGTGTCTCGCGCCAAGTACGCGCGGAGCGAGACAGCCGTGGCTCTATATACGCGACGCGACGAGTTGCGAGTACCAGAGATTTTTAGATCTCGATAACCGGATCAAGTTCTAACTAGGCTTATCGTAAAGCTTGGACCAAATTTATATAAGAAAAGTGTTTTTATTTTTTCGCTACGTGCCCTACGAGCGGAGATATTGCGATGCAAAACTCGAAGCTAAAAATTTACAATTAAGAAACGTCGACGTATTACGGTTGCTGTGTTCGCCACGGCGCGCGGCGGCGGCGCTGGAGTCCAATTTCTTGTCTCTTTCATGTCCTTGCCGTTATGCGATGCGGCGCTGGCATTAGTTCGATCACATGTGATGTGACACATGTAAACATAACCATAAAGCGGCCCATACATGTCGCGAGTCCGGCTCGGCTCGGTTTCTACTCGTTTGTGGGTGAGATGTTACGAGACGGGTTCGGCGTCCGACGAGCCAAATTTCGGGACTATTCGGGAGTGTGTGTGTGGTGAAAAACGTTTGAGTCTGGCTCGCGAATAAAACTCGTACATGTTATGGGCCGCTTTAGACGTCCGCGTCGCGTCGTCGAGATTTTAGATCAACGGGATCAACGTTTATAGAATCGAGACTATTCGAGAGTGTGTGTGTGTGTGTGTGTGTGTTTGGTGAAAAACGGTCGAGTCCGGTTTGCGAATCAAGCTCGCCGAGCCGGACTCGCGAGTCAAACTCGTACATATAATGGGCCGCTTCAGACGTCCGCGTCGTCGAGAAATATTCCGTCTGCGTCGTCGCGTCCAAACACTCCGAACGGCGTACATGAGTGCTAGAGTGACAGAGTTCGCGCCTTGTGGATGGCTGGTTTCTGGGATACACCCTGAGCGAGGATGGCGAGGTTATATCTATCGTACGTATTGCTCTTTCTCGCGGTCACGCTCGCGTTCCCCGCTCGCGTTCCCCGCTCGCGTTCCCGCTCGCGTTCTCTCTCTCTCTCTCTCTTTTTCTAATAATGACTATCGAATATATCTGATAAAATTAAATATTAAAATTTTTTGTATTATAACACAAAAATTATATCTGACAGTGACATCCTTAATTAAATGTGCAGTGTAGTTTGTATTATAAATTATTAATTGTGTTGTTTTGTTAAAAAACTTTACTATACACATATTATCTACTATGACATTCTGCCAATAGCATCGTACATGCCAAATTCTGTATCAAATCTGTTTTTCTTTCGACAAAATTTATTTGTAGCAAACACTGCATAATGTGCTCTCGACAAACTGGACTTTGCATAATCTATATATTCATATTCTAAATCTACTTTAATAAGCACCAGACGTCTGTGTGTATGTATGTATGTCTGTCTGACCGCGAACTACTCATTCATTAATGGACCGAATTTTAAAGTGGTGTATGTATATGAAATAGGGGTAGAATTTCCCGGGGAGTGCCATAAAGTGTATAGTTTTTCGTTACCGATCTTCTTGGAAGGCGGTTACGATACTTTTCCAATTTTTCCGGAAATAATTGACCGAATCTCAAAGAATTGTATGTGAAACGGGGGTAGAATTTTCCGGCGATTGCCATGATGTGTATAATGTTTGTTACCGATCTTTTTGGAAGGCGGATCTCTAATCTCTGTCCGTCTGTCTGTCTGTTTGCGAACTGCTCATTCATTAATGGACCAATTTTCTTGCAAAAGGTGTCAAAATTTTTCTAATTGCTCGGGGATGGCGACGATGGGGTTCGATTTTTTGATTTACCGATTTTCTTGAAATTGGAGCCAAAATTTTGCCAATTTGACGGGAATAGCGACTATGGGTTTATTTTTTTCAAGAGAAAGCTTTCTCTATCTATATAATTACTTTATACCGATTTTCTTGAAACCGGTGCAAAAAATTTTCTAATTTTTTGGGGATTGCGATGATGGGTTTAATTCTTTTTGAAGGAAGCTTTCTTTAAAAAAAAAAATTTTTTACGGTAACGTTCGATTTAATATGAATCTATATCATTACCTAATCTCTGTCTGTCTGTCTGTCTGTCTGTCTGTCTGTCTGTCTGTTGCGAACTGCTCATTCATTAATTGACCGATTTTCTTGCACCAAGTGCCAAAATTTTTCTAATTTCTCGGGGATGACTTTTATTGGGGATCGCGTCGATGGGTTTAATTTTTTTTGAAGAAAGCTTTCTTTTCATGAAAAAAAATTTCTTTTTCACGGTAACGTTCGATTTAATATGAATCTATATCATTACCTAATCTTTGTCTGTCTGTCTGTCTGTTTGCAAACTGCTCATTCATTAATGGACCGATTTTCTTGCACCAGGTGCCAAAATTTTTCTAATTTCTCGGGGATGACTATTATGGGGTTCGATTTTTTGTTTTACCGATTTTCTCTGTCTGTTTGCGAATTGCTCATTCATTAATGGACCGATTTTCTTGCACCAGGTGCCAAAATTTTTCTAATTTCTCAGGGATGACTATCATGGAATTCGATTTTTTGTTTTACCGATTTTTTTGAAAACGGTGCCAAAATTTTGCTAAATTAAAAGAATTTTGGTACCGGTTTCAAGAAAATCGGTTTAAGAAAAATTAAACCCATCGACGCCATCCCCGAAAAATTAGAAAATTTTTGGCACCAGTTTAAAGAAAATAGGTCCATTAATAAATGAGTAGTTCTTGCGGTCAGAACCGATTTTCTTGAAACCGGTGCAAAAATTTTTTTAATTTTTCTAAATTTATGAATGAGAGCTCATTAGAGCGGATAAGCAGTGAGTACTTTAATTAAAAAAAGGTATAAATTTTTGGATTAATAATGTAAATTGACACACACACAGGCACTATATGATGATGTACTATATGATGTTGTACTATATGATGTTGTACTATATGATGTACTTTATAGATAGGCTAGCTTTTAGGCCCGCGCTTAGCGGATTTATAAATTTATACAAACTACGCTGCACATTTAAGAATGTCAAACTCTCAAATATAATTTTTGTAAGTTATAATACAAAAAATATTTACATTTGATTTTATCAGACATAAATGTCAATGTCGATAGACATTATGGCGTTTGATGTATCTGTAACAAAAAGGGGTGATATCCGTACAAAATTACCTTCTACAAAAAGGTAAAAAAAAGACGCCAAGCACGCGTGGTGTACTTTGAAAAAGTCGAAGTAGTTAGCTTTGTACCTCGAAAAAATTCAAGTAATATCTTTACCTTGAAAAAATCAAAGTAATATATTTATTACAAAAAAAAAAGAAATAATATCTTTAAATTGCGCCAATTAAATATATAGTATATCGAAAAATAACTATTGTTCTTTTAAAAAATGTATTTCCATTAAAGTGAAAAAATTAATATAAAATGTGAAAAATTTTAGTAAAAAAAACTTAATATTAAGATTCTTAATATTCTAGTAGGAGCTGCGTTGAAAGTCTGACAAACCAAGTCGGCGCGCAGATAATGTGTACATTAGTTTGTTATTGCGATAAATATTACCACATGCCTCAGTGGTCGAATTGGGACGACGCCTGCACGGAAAGCGGGATGTTCCAGGTTCGAACCCTGGCTGAGATAATATTTTTCGCAATAAATTCTATATTCTACATAACATCTTATTAATTAACATGGCCAGTTGGGTCGATTTTAAAAATTACACGTTTTTAATCATTGGCTAGCGACGAGAAGTTCTTAAATTACTTTTAATATGCTAAAAATTTGGGCTACTTTCAAACCGCTGAAACTCGGCAAAAAATCATCTCAGATACAAAATTGAAAAAGTGTTTTAAAGCTTGAAACTTCTTGTTTCAAATGCTTTTTGGCGATTTTGATTATCTTTTTTTGTTACAAAATGGCATAATAAAGAAACTTGATCCGTCAAAATAAAAATTTTTAATGCAAATTTGCTAGGCTACATCTGGTGTGCAAAAAATCGTGAAGAATTCCTATATCTTGTAGCGGGTTTTTTTCCTTTAATTTAAGAGGTTGTGGAGCTTTGTGCGATTTTTTTGGCCAAGTTATCGAAGTTTGAATAAAAAGTGGTCACTTTGACTTTGATCGCTTATAACTCGTAAAAAAATCAACGTACAGCATTCTTTAAAAAAGCATTGGAAAGCTGAAAGTTAGCCCTTTCGAAAGCTGTTATCGTTTTTTCTTAACCTCACGTTTTCTATCAGCAAATCGAGTTTAAAAAACATCTAAGAAATCACATATTTCTCGTTCTTTTTTTAAGTCAGTATATTGTCTCGAATGAAGGTCTAATCAAAATCGTTACAACAAAGTTTTGTAGTCCGATTATACCTCAATAACAAACAATAACGTTTATCAGATAAAACAATGTGTCCATCGCACTTGAAATTACCGAAATTGCTAAAAACTCAAAGATTTTGATTAGACCTTCTTTAGCGACAATATACTGACTTAAAAAAAAACGAGAAATATGTGATTTCTTAGATGTTTTTTAAACTCGATTTGCTGATAGAAAACGTGAGGTTAAGAAAAAACGATAACAGCTTTCGAAAGGGCTAACTTTCAGCTTTCCAATGCTTTTTTAAAGAATGCTGTACGTTGATTTTTTCACGAGTTATAAGCGATCAAAGTCAAAGTGACCACTTTTTATTCAAACCTCGATAACTCGGCCAAAAAAATCGCACAAAGCTCCACAACCTCTTAAATTAAAGGGAAAAGAACCCGCTACGAGATATAGGAATTCTTCACGATTTTTTGCACGCCAGATGTAGCCCAGCAAATTTGCATTAAAAATTTTTATTTTGACGGATCAAGCTTCTTTATTATGCTATTTTGTAACAAAAAAAGATAATCAAAATCGCCAAAAAGCATTTGAAAGAAGAAGTTTCAAGCTTTAAAATGCTTTTTTAATTTTGTATCTACGATGATTTTTCGCCGACTTTCAGCGGTTTGAAAGTAGCCAAAATTTTTAGCACATCAAAAGTGTTCCCTATCTTTTTTTAGTAGTGTACATATATATGTATATACATATATATGTACAATATATATATACAGGGTGTCCCAAAAAGCTCGGTCACCGTTTCACTGACAAATTCTGTGAAACATTCTAAGAAGAAAATTCTTATGCGAAAATGTTGAGGCTATAATAATTTTTGAATTATAAGCATTTAGAGTTAGCGAATCAGACCGCCTAAAGTTGGCGCGCTCAGGTGTGGTACATCGCATAGCAAGTAAAGGTGCTCTTGTACATTGACTCAGTTTTTAGATATTGACATAATTCTGCAACCGACAAGGAAATTACTTTGAAGCTTTGTCTTATTTATCTGTGATTGTTCAATTTGCTGTACATAAAGATTAATGTAAGCATTATGGAATATCAATAAATACGTATGCACAGCGAACTGTCAAGTTTGTCAAATGAAGTGTGTCACAAGCTAGCCCACCTTCACTTGCTATGCGATGTACCACGCCTGAGCGCGCCAACTTTAGGCGGTCTGATTTGCTAACTCTAAATGCTTATAATTCAAAAACTATTATAGCCTCAACATTTTCGCATAAGAATTTTCTTCTTAGAATGTCCCACAGAATTTGTCAGTGAAACGGTGACCGAGCTTTTTGGGACACCCTGTATATATATATATATATATATATATATATATATATATATATATATTGTTTATACAATACATATATATATATGTATATAATAAAGAAGGAAATAATTTTAAAGAATTGCAAAAAACTTTTAATATAAAATTATAGTAAAGAAAGTAAATGTTTGTTAAAGTTATGGACAGAAGATAAATATTAATGCGTAAATATTTATAACAATTAAAATAATAGTGTTTTCTATAAATTTTCAAAGAAATTTTGTTACATGCTAATTCTATAATATCCGTTTATATCTAACAATAATTTATTTATAGATATCAAATAAGTATCGGGAATCTGCGCGGGCGCATGTCTACATTTGGCCTTTCCATTAGATATCCTGTATTGATCGTCAACTTAGTTTCCAAATGATGAAATTATGGATATCTAACTACGGCCGAGATACGAGTCAGCAGTACAAAATCCTACAGGCCATATACCTTGAGCGGATAGTGTCACGGCACGTGAAATGTCTAGTACCGTCGGTGTAGTCTAATTACGTCAATATCGGATTTCCTCTCTGAACGGACGTCGCGTCGTACGTTACTGTATCCGAGGAAGGGCTTTCTCTATTATCTGCTTTCCTTGTCAGCAGGCCGGCACGTCCGATCTATCTCCAATTGCGTGCCCAAAGCCCGAATAAGCTAACCACGGAATCGGATTCGAAATCCGTGCGGATACTCTGCGCCCGAACTTCAAATTATACACAGCCTGTGGGCGTCTATTGGGAGAGTAGTTTTGTGCGCATTACAAGCTGCATAGAACTGGATCCACAAAATACACGTATACACACATAAACACCAAAAATTGGCCAGGCAGCCAAAGCGCTTGAAACATATTGATCAACTGTTCATTTGTATTCCGGTGTATTCTTTTTATTCCCTTAGATGTAGCTCAAACTTTTTTTTTTAAATAAACAAATATATACATATCGCTACTTTGGGAGAAGGCTGGCACAACTCAAAAAGTATCAGTTTAGAGAAAATGCCTTCTAAAAATTTAATCAAATTTTAAGTAAAACAATAATTTTCAAAAAATCACATTAATAATCTCTTTTACTCTGTTTAAAGTACATATTTAGAGGGCGGCAGTGTGGTAGAGCGCCAGACTCGCAATCTGGAGAACCAGGTTCGAGGCCACTTGAGCACGCAAACATAGAATTTATTTACGAAGCTACACCTTCCCCCCCCCCCCCCGCGAGAAATGGATTCTCAAACGGGGAAAAACGGGGCTCAGTTTTTCTGAAAAAAACGTTAAACTGTTGGTCCAAAAATTAAAGGGTTGAGTGTGGAGATGGTAAAGGGTTGGGAAAGTTACTACAAAACGTCCCTTGCAACCCCGACTGGAGTCAATAAACAAAATTATTAAGTACATATTTAACTATCGTTAAGTATGTACTTTAAACAGGTTAAGTTAACTTTAGTAAGTGTTTTTTTTTCTAACCCTAATACCAATCTTTAAGGGCTTTGACTTGTGACACTTTTGTCGAAAAAGAAAGAATTTTAGATTCTAACGACCAAAGATGCAAGTTACCTTTATGATACTCTTCCATATCAAAATATACCACATTTGTATTATATTTATGCAAAAAGTAAGAAATCTCAATTGAGTTGTGCCGGTCTTCTTCCAGGTTCCATGTAAGAAATTAAACGTGACTTTCACGTGAGCTTCAAACGATCAACCAAGGTCAAATCATTACCACCATCTTATGTCCCTCTTGAAATTGTACGACTTTTGTCTAAAACATTTTTCCGTATCTTCCACATCTTTTGAGATATTTGAGGGCATTGCTTAAAATGTTCTACCTTGTATATATACAGGGTGAATCATTTTAATCAATACAGGCAAATATCTCGAAAGATATGGAAGATACGGAAAAATGTTTCAGACAAGAGTCGTACGGTTTGAAGGGGGACATAAGATGGTGGCAATGATTTAATCTTGGATATGGTCGTTTGAAGCTTACGTGAACGTCACCTTTTGTTTCTTACATGAAACCCCCTATATTGTAGTATAATGTTTGAAAGGGCATAAAATAAGAAAAATTTTGGCGCAAACCAGAGGTCGATACGTTGACCCGATCGGGAGTTATTTAAGGTCAAGAATTAGCTTTTTCGAAATTTGACCCTAAATAACTTCCGAACGGATCAATGTATCGACCTTTGGTTTGCGCCAAAATTTTTCTTTTTGAATGCCCTTTTTTAAACGATATACTACAATATGGAAGGTTCCATTTCAAATTTTTGAGTTAGAGTTCCCCTGGGACACTGAAAAATTTTAAGTAAAACCTCCATATTGTAGTATACTGTTTGCAAGGGCATAAAATAAGAATGGCGCAAACCAGAAGTCGATACATTGATCCGTTCGTAAGTTATTTAGGGTCGAAATTTAAAAAAATCAATTTTTGACCCTAAATAACTCCTAAACGGGTCAACGTATCGACCTCTGGCTTGCGTCAAAATTTATCTTATTTTATGCCCTTTCATACAATTTACTATAATATAGGGGGTTCCATGTAAGAAACTAAAGGTGACGTTCACGTGAACTTCAAAGGACCATCCAAGATCAAATCATTGCCACCATCTTATTTCCCCCTTCAAACCGTACGACTTTTGTCTGAAACATTTTTCCGTATCTTCCATATCTTTCGAGATATTTGCCTGTATTGATTAAAATGACTCACCCTGTATATATACAATATATATATATATATGTGTATGTGTGTGTGTGTGTGTGTGTGTGTGTATTGGTTGATGCAAAAATTCGTCCTGTTTTTGCCGCTTGGTGGCATTGTGTCGCAAATTCGACTTGTTACAGATTTCAATCGTGTAATAATTATATTGACATTTAAAGAGTAATATTTTATAAAATTTTGAAAAATCGTTGATAAATTTTTTTTAAGTTGAAGATAGAAGATAAAAAAAAGCACTTTCGGCGTATTATGATTTTTTATTTCCGGAAAAGCAAGAACGT
The DNA here is from genome assembly GCA_030770355.1 of Harpagoxenus sublaevis. Taxonomy (NCBI): domain Eukaryota; kingdom Metazoa; phylum Arthropoda; class Insecta; order Hymenoptera; family Formicidae; genus Harpagoxenus; species Harpagoxenus sublaevis. The sequence continues at coordinate 132,018 of JASTWR010000262.1, forward strand.
GTAGCAGATTTAAAGAAAGATATGCGTACAGAGAACATGCTGTTGATAATTCCATATGTAAATGGTTCAGACGGTTTTGTGAAGAAACTTTTAACATTAACGATGCGCAACGTTCTGGATGGGCGATAGAGATTGACAGCAATAAAATTTTGACTGATTAATAATGACCAACATTTGACCATTTGAGAGATTGCAGAAATACTTGCGTTAATCAATCAATCATTTCGAAGCGATTACAACAGCTTGGAATAATCAACAAGGTCAATATATGGGTGCCGCATGACGTTTGGAAAAGTTTGATTAACCGTATTTTCGCTTGTAATTCTCTGTTAAAACAAAATAAAATTGAGTTATTTTTGAAGCGAATGATTACCGGCGACGAAAAATGGATTATATGTAACGATATTAAGCGAAAGAGGTTGTGGTGTGAACGCGTTAAAATTTTTTTAACCACAGTAAAAGCCGGTTTACAACCGAAAAAGATTATGCTACATATCTGGTGAGTGGTGAGGCTGGATAGGGATCATATATTATGAAATACTGTCACCAACCAACTATTGATTTGGATAAATATTGTTCACAACTGAGCAAATTAGACCAGGCAATTAAGGAAAAACGTCTAGAAATATTCAACAGAAAAGGTGTTGTGTTTCATCACGATAACGCTAAACAACACACATCTTTGACGACTCGGCAAAATTTTCTGCAACTTGGCTGACGTTTTAATACATCCACCTTATTTATCAGACCTTGCACCCTCTGATTACTATTTATTCAGATCTTTGCAGAATAGTTTAAATGTTATGAATATTACTTCTTTGAACGCCTGCAAAAATTATTCTTATGGATCGGTTCTTCTTTCAGAAATCCAAGAACTTTTATAAACGCGGGATCATGCAATACCGAAAAGATGAAAAGGTAATTGAACAAAACGGCTCATAGGGGGAAACGGTCAAATGGGAGCCATTTAAGGATAAAGTTACAAAAAACATATTTAAAAAACATTATATATTTATTTAAACTTAAGTGAGTCTTAAACTATAACTAATTAGCTTCCTGATAGTACTTATGATAACTGTAAAACATAATCGCATGTTTTTTTCTTAATTTGTAAAAAGTAGCTTTGGGTACCCAGGACACGGGGTAATGAAAGTCGGTACACAGGGTAATTAGAAACATCACTTAATAAATCTACAATACAACAATGTACTATTTCTTTGCCATATTACGACACAAAACAATATACTTTTACCAATAGGAACTTCAATTATTATAGGAACATGCAAAATCTCAATAAAATCGCCCATTTTAATGCAGACGACAAAAATCGCACATATTCTTTAACTGAATCGCATCAAAACCATTCAGCGTAAGCCCAATACCATAATTTGATTGATTTCCCTGTTTCAGCACAAAAAATGCTGGTATTTTCTTTATCATCATCGTTACTTACTTTCATTTAAGCCACTTGACTATCATTACCCAAAACGGACTATTTTTAATTTGAGTTAATTGATTAAAAAACGGGTGATTGTTTCTAGGCAAACAGTTGCGTTTACATATATTACTGAAGTCTACTCTAATGATAAAATGTAATGACCTGTATTTTCAATACTCACATTTCATCACCAAAGATCGACAAAAATTACAAGGAAAGAGCGCAAAAACTGCTTTAGGCCTTTTTAGAGGCAAAACGACAACTTAGCGGCGACGCAACGCATTAGCCGTTCCCTTTTCGCGTCTATCTAACCTAGCGTTAAACAAAACACGCTCAAACTCGTTCGGATATGAGTATACCGACATTACTCCCATTACTCCGTGACCCCCATTCCCCCGTTCTCTCCTACTTGACTGATTAATTTTATTTTCCAATAAATAAATATTATGTATGTAAATATTATATTTATTACAAAATATGGGAACACATTTGCATCCATTTCAAATAAGTAAAAAAGAAGTTGTAAAAGTTTTAAGTTTTTTGAAAAGTTTTTATCTTAATATTTTCTCAAGTATTCGTTGTATGAGAAAAAATAAATATAAAAGTTGTAGGGTTTTGAGAGTGGGATAACAAGAAACACGTTAGTGTCTCATGCCAAATGTACCTACGCGCAACAAGACACAGACCAAATATCTCAAGCAAACCGTCCAGTTTAGAGACCCTTAGATTATCGGACTTTAATAACGGCTGATGCCCGTTTCTACCAACGTCGATTAACTTTAACCTTAGGTTAACTCACTCTTTGTCTCTTTCTAACTGTCGCCCTTAGAAAGGGACGAAGAGTGAGTTAACCTAAGGTTGAAGTTAACCGACGTTGGTAGAAACGGGCATGAACCAATCAAGTTCTGAGTAGGCTCAATCGATACCTTGGGTTTGAATTATATAATAAAAGTGTTTTTATTTTTTGTCTGCGTGTTTTATGAGCAGAAATATTACAAAGTCCGAAATGTGTAAGTTTTACATTTATGTACTGTCACGGGTTTTTGCGCGCGAGCGCAAACCGGATCAAAAGGGGACGGCAGAGAGTCAGGTGTCAGGCCTCTCGAATGGGTCCCTTGCACGAAATCTTTGACTCGCGAAACAAACTATTGGGCGCCAGACGCGGCAAATCGCGTCCACTAAATACAACAAATCGCTAATGATTTATCCCGACAGCGCAAATGCTTCAATTCACCAAATTGGTCGAAACGCAGTTAAGGACTCACAAAAGTGTAAACGTAATTATTTGTGCGAAGGCCGACCAGCTCAACCTAACGGTAGAGGGGCAGGGCAAGGCAGGGAAGTGCGAGAGGACGACGGGATAACGGTTCCAACGGAAGGATGGTTCAATGATGTCTCAACGATTGATCCGAATAAAGTACTGTGTGAAACCGACAAAGCAAGTTGGCTCACGGTTTTTTCAATGTTCATATCGAAAAGACGTTATACTCACCGTCGACCGAAGAAATCGGTGCTCCATCTTATACGTGTTATTGCGAAAAAATATTACCATAGCCTCAGTGGTCGAATTGGCACGACACCCGCACGGTATACGGGAGGTTCCAGGTTCAAACCCTGGCTGGGGTAATATTTTTTCGCAATAAAAAATTTTAATATAACATCAACTAAAGACCCAAAGTACGGGTCGAAACGTCGTAAAATTACTGCCAGTCAGGCCGACTACTCACATTTTATTAATTTATCACTGGCGAATAATCATCTTATTGTATTTGATACACCTGACCTAGTAATGGTGTTCCAACGGAAGGATGGTTCAATGATGTCTCAACGATTGATCCGAAAAAAGTACTGTGTGAAACCGACAAAGCAAGTTGGCTCACGGTTTTTTCAATGTTCATATCGAAAAGACGTTATACACACCGTCGACCGAAAAAATCGGTGCTCCATCTTATATGTGTTATTGCGAAGAAATATTACCATAGTCTCAGTGGTCGAATTGGCACGACACCCGCACGGTATACGGGAGGTTCCAGGTTCAAACCCTGGCTGGGGTAATATTTTTTCGCAATAAAAATTTTGGTAAATATGCATATTAGGTCAAACCTCACCGATGACCTTGACCTTGACATATGTTGTCAAGGTCACCCTCCTGAGTGACCTTCAGAAGGTTTTAGCCGGCGGGCATTGTTCGTTAAAAAGTTATTAACAAAAAGAAAATTGAAAATATAGCAGTTATTTTGAGTATTGAAAGGCATAAACGACTTTGATCTTGACATATGTTGTCAAGGTCACCCTCCTGAGTGACTTTCAGAAGGTTTTAGCTGGCGGTCATTGTTTATTAAAAAGTTATAAACAAAAAAAATTTGGTGGGGAAAATTATTTATAGTAGTGAATTGTTGGTATATTGAAAGGAAAGTTATTTAAAGCAAAGAATAGTTGGTATATTGAAAAGTATATACACAATTTTATGTATTAGAAAGTGTAAATACTTCTTTACGGAGCAAAGAAAGAACTAAACAATGAGATCTCAACAACATTCGCGATACCTCTCGCAATCAAAACGTAACTCTGCAAATAGTATAAATAATAGAGCCACAAATGCCGACGATCAAGTATAATGTCTGCGTGCGCCAAACGGAGCGCGATCACTTAATTGTGCGAGGTTAAAACTCGCCAAAGAAACAGATAATAACGCTGGGATCGCAATAAATCGCTATCAATTAGACTCGGAGATTCAACTCCGGTCTACTTTGTTCTGTTCTGTCGTCAGTGGTTTTTACGCCGTTCCGGCGTGAGCTCGTCGCACGCGCGACACAATCACCGGGCGCAATAGAGCACGCAAATCAGGGAAATATTTCGTAACTTTAATAATAACGCGAGAAAAGACTCTAGATAACGCGGACGGCAGTCGAAATAACGCAACGAATAAACCAGGGTAACGCCAAATTACTATTCCGACTCAAACAATGTCAAGGAATAATATCAGGACGCGAATCTACTACAAAATACCAAACGCGAGTAATAACGCAAAACTAATACGCGGCAGCGAACAACGCAAACAATATCATTAATATCGCAATTGATAACTATGGCAATTGAGATCACAAATAATAATACTAAATAATATCGCAATTAATAACACAATAATATTGGGAAATAATCCAAAGAACGCGAGATAATATTCGGACGCGACTCTAACACACAAGAATATCAAACGCGAATAATGGCGCAAAACAAATACGCGGCAGCGAGAAACGTAAGATACTGGAGAGACGATATAAACAGTAACGCGGAAGAATATCGCAAATAATAACGCGAAGAAAGATCGCAAATAATAACGCGAAAGAAGATCGCGAATAATGATCACAAACAATAACGTCAAATAATTACAACTAATAACGCGAGATCCTATTACGAATAATAACGCCGAATAATATCGCAAATCGTAACGCAAACTAATACCGCTAACAATTAGCAAAATAATATCGTAATTAATAACGCGGAATAATATAACGGCTAATAACGCAAAATAATAACACAAATAATAACGGGAAGTAATATCGCGACTAATAACGCAAACTGATAGCGCGAAACGATATCGCAAGCAATACGATGGGGTAGTGTCGCAAATAATATCTCCTGAGGATATCGGGAATGATAGATCCCGAGTGGCGCAGCTAACAAGACCCAGGAACGCGACACGGAAATAATACGCAGCGAACAACATGCAAAAACACGCGGTATGCGGGCGCGACGTGACTCGCACGCTGGGGCGCGGCGGCGGAAGCGCGAGCGCGAACGCGGTTACGACTCGGGACGGCACTGCGCAATCGAAAACGCAAAAAGGGTCGAACTCTAACGGAACGCGAGTAGATACGTTTTACGCCACACTCAACGCGCACTCGAAGTCGGTCGTCAGAACGCCAGACTTCACACGGTACGCGAGCAGATACGTGATTATGCCACACTCAACGCGAACCCGAGGACGTACGCCATACACAACTCTAATACGCGGCCACTCCCGGATGCCGCCCGCGCGAACGCGATATCTCGCCCCTCGGCCCCGCCGAAGGCCCCGCGCACACCCGCGATCGCGATATCCCAGGGGGGTCGTCACGCGACGCGAATCCGCTATATCCTAATCCCGCACACACAAAGCTCGCGCGATCGCCAAGGGGGCCCTCCGCGCTCGATGCCGATCGCCTCCGCGAAATCACTAATATGCTACGCCGTGCACGGCGAGCGAACACCAAAATTCACCAATTACTCACGCGAGTTGGCAACGAAACGCGAACGCGACCTGACGGCTTTCCGTGGCTGTACACACCAAGTAATATTCGGGCAACCTCACCGGCACTCTCTCTGGCTCCTCGACGTGGACTCCTCCACGGGACGCTGGAACCGGGCTGGATCTTCCGCCGCACCAATATCACGCGAAAGCACAGGCAATTTTTGACGTCCTAACGCGACGAGAGGGCGAACCGAAAAAGATCGTTCCCTCGGTCGCTCGATTGCGGATCGACGACGCGCCCCACCCCGGGGGTGCGTACGTCTGTGGCGTGATAGCGCGGGCCAATCGGGATCGATCCCGCAAGTACGCCGCGACATTTCGCGTAACGTTGTCTCGCGTGATCCGTTGCGGGGTGCCTCGCGACTTCGCGATAAATAATCAATGGGGTGATCGGTGAACGGGGGTCGGATGCCCCGGTCCTCCTCATGGCGTTTCCGCCGCGGGGGCGTCTCTCCCCGTGGCTTTCGGGTTGGCGTTGTAGCCGTCTTAGCGGTTACGCCGACTCGCGGCGTAACGCAATCGCGGCGGGGTCGTTCCGCCTTCCCGCTTCCGGAGCGCCGGGACCGCTCCCGCTTCCATGCCGGAATCACGCGGTCGGAGTCTTCCTCCGCGCTCCCCTGTGCGTGGCCCGCGAGGATCCTTTAACGCAGCACTTCTGAATTCCGTAGCGTCCTTCGCCCTTCGCACTGCTCCTCTTCCATAATGCCCGCAAGGTTGCCGCCGATGATGTTCCCGCCGGTGGATTCCGGCGAGGTGCCGCGATTACAAAAGAAAATAAAAGAAAACAAAAAAGAATTAATACGCAATTATTTAACTACGAGGCCCCCTGGAGATTTCGCGTCGCTCTTCCGGCTCGCCCCCGAGCACAATTTTGCGCCCCGTGGCGGCGGCGGGGACGCTGCAACGTGCAGCGGAGCTGCCCCGTCACAGTACGTTAAGATACGTCATCGCCATACGAAATGTTGTCTCTTTCACTTTTTGGACACTATGCAGCGTTAGCGAGCAAGGTTTCTCGCTAGCGCTGCATTAAGGAGGTTCGATCATTACTTGTGAGTCAAAAATGCGATTGAAATAAATGTCATTACAGCGATTCCAAATTATATGCAATATTAGTATAATGAATTGTGGATGCTACTTCCGTGCTATATTCTTCGTAAACTATTAGTGTATAGAATATTAACAAACATATACTGGGGTATGAGAGCGTCAACGACTCGGGAATCGCTTATTTGACCAACATTATAGGTTAGAACCTAACACTTTGTGACAATAAGCTTTCTATACTTGAAAGTCAACGTAGAACCTTCATTTTGCTTCCTCATAGAGGAAGCTTTGTTTTCATAAACTTCGTATATGGACCTTTGATCGCATATAAAGCTAGGTCTAATCAACCAAATATTAAAGAAAAATATATGAAATAGGGGTAGAAAAGACCAAAGAAAATATTGTTTTTTAGTTTTTGACGCCAATGTGTTCAGAATGTTCTAAAACGTCGAAAAATCGCCATTAAAAAAATGTCGGTATGTGTGTATGTCTGTGCCAAATTTACTGAAATTTCTATAACTCCAGAACTGATCAACCAAATCTTAACTAATTATATATGAAATAGGGGTAGAAAAGACTGAATAATATAATAGAATTAAATAAATTGCGAATATTTTAAAATTTTAACCTTTAAGGGCTACATCTCAAGTCTCAATAATTGAGATTTTTCACAAATTGATGTTTTTTGACAATTTAGTATTAATTATTGGCAACTTTTCTAATTTTATTATATTCTTCAGTCTTTTCTACCCCTATTTCATATATAATTCTTTAAGATTTGGTTTAATAGACTCAGCTTCATAGAGCTCCTATGTATGTACGAATTCTCCGAAATTTGAAATGTCAATCAAATTTTACAGAATTATATATGAAATAGGGGTAGAAAAGACTGAAAAATCTAATAAAATTAGAAATAGCCCGATATCTCAAAATTATTGGAAATTAGAGCAACATTTAAATCTTAACGAATTTTCTATCTATCTATATAAAATAGAATGTCTGTATGTCTGTTCTTTATACACTCTTAAACTATTCGACCGATCTGGACGAACTTTTGCACAGTTACTCTTTACATCCTTGCGCAAAACATAGGCTACTACGGAACCTCGATTATTCACTTACCGATTAGCTACTTTATTCCTTGGTTTTCCCGGGCGTTTTTTCGGGAATTTCGAGATTGCTCGCTCGCGATGTACGCACAGAACTTCGATATTTCACTTACCGATTACCGATTTTATCCCTTTGTTTTCCCGGGTGTTTTTAAAGTTTGTTTGTTCTTTATGCACTCTCTCTCTCCTAAACTATTCGACCGATCTGAACAAACTCTTGCACAGTTACTCTTAAACTATTCGACCGATCTGGACAAACTTTTGCACAGTTACTCTTTACATCCTTGCGCAAAACATAGACTCCTACGGAACTTCGATATTTCACTTACCGATCAGCGTCTTCATCCCTTGGTTTTCCAGGGCGTTTTTTCGGGAATTTGCTCGCTCGCGATGTACACAGAACCTCGATATTTCACTTACCGATTACCGATTTTATCCTTTGGTTTTCCTGGGCGTTTTTTAAGTCTGTTTGTTCTTTATACACTCCTAGACTATTCGACCGATCTGAACCAACTCTTGCACAGTTACTCTTTATATCCTTGCGCAAAACATAGGTTACTACGGAACCTCGATATTTCACTTACCGATCAGCGTCTTCATCCCTTGGTTTTCCAGGGCGTTTTTTTGGGAATTTCGAGATTGCTCGCTCGCGATGTAAACAGAACCTCAATATTTTACTTACCGATTACCGATTTTATCCCTTGGTTTTCCCGGACATTTTTTAAGTGAAATATCGAAGTTCTGTGTACATCGCAAGCAAGCAATCTTGAAATTCCTGAAAAAACTGCCCGGGAAAACCAAGGGATTATTACAGTATTTCTTGAATACTATTTCTTATTTAAATTTAATTTCAATCTCAAATTGAACTTTCGCAATAGGTTTTACAAAAAATATTGTAAGTATGTGGTATTTGCGGAAAACAACGAATTATGTTACATGCAAGCAAACAATCTCGAAATTCTCGAAAAAACGCCCGGCAAAAACCAAGGGATGAAGTCGCTGATCGGTAAGTGAAATATCGGAAAAGCAGAAATGTCTCAATAGCGTGAAACTCGAGTAGAAAAAGACCGGTTACGACATGTTCAATTAAGGAAAACATTTATTCGGTCCGATTTGAAATTAGTGGCATTTAGTTATGATCCAAATTACGAATATCAATTTCTTCCGAGAGTAATAATTGGGAAAATGGATGCAATATGTGATCAATGTCAAGCCAAAAAGTTTAAAACTTAAGCACCTGGAATGTGTTGTTCAAACGGAAAAGTTAAACTACCGCCTTTAAATCAACCACTCGACACACTACTTATGTTTGTCCACAATAGGGATATTGAAACACAAATGAAGTCGTTTGAAGAAAAACGACTCCCGGGCGAAGCCCGGGTAACCAGCTAGTTATTTAATTAATACTAAACATAAAATCTTTAGTCCGTATTTATGTAAATAAAACTTATTAATGACAATAATTAAAAAGTAAAACAAATTCTATTATATTCTTCAGTCTTTTTTACCCCTATTTCATATATAATTCTTTAAGATTTGGTTGATTAGACTCAGCTTTATAGAGCTTGCACATTGCTTCCTCATAGTTTTTAAGTGTGCAACTAGAAACTTGCACATTGTTTTTATATGTTTTATATAAACACTTTACACAAATAATCCCAAAACTTGAGCAATATTGACCATATAGTTTTTTTGTAATATTATTTAGAAGTTGACCATTTTTAGTCGACCTTTATGGAGAAAGTCGCTCCGAGGTAGATTATCACTGGTTTAGTACACACTTAGCCACCTTAGGACTTTGAAAAACTAGCATTTGATAGATGAAACATCAAGGATTGTGTAAAGACTTTAAAAATCGGATTTTACCGTGTGGATTTCTGGCTTTATCGTCACAAAGTTCAGGCCCTAGCGTAGAATGTTGGATAATAAGCGATTCCCGAGTCGTTAACGCTCTCATACCCCGACAAATATTTATTAATATTCTGTACATTAATAAATGACGAAAAATATACCACGTAAGTAGCATCCACAATTCATTATACTAATATTGGATATAATTCGGGATCGCTGTAATGACATTTATTTCAATCGCATTTTTGACTCACAAGTAATGATCGAACCTCCTTAAAAGAAATTGTTGGCAATATGTTCAGCGTCTCCATGACAACCGTTTCTATCGTAGCTATACCTACATATGTATATGTATATGTGAGGCAATATTTTCGATAAACCGCGCTCGCGTTATTATGCATCTAGAAGGTAAATAAGGCCGATAAGTCAGATCGGGAGGTTAAGGGAATAAAGAATAAAGATCATTTTATATTTATCCATCACTAGACAACTCAAATCATGTACCGTTTCATAAAAAAAATAAAAGATATTTGAGCCAAGGTGAACGAGAGCGAGAAAGCGAGTGCGAGCGAGTGAAAGCGAGGGAACGTGTGCGATGGAGCAAAAGCGAGAAAACGAGTGCGAGCGAGTGAAAGCGAGGGAACGTGTGCGAGAAAACGTGAATGATAAAAAGAGAAGAGTATTGGAAAAAGAAAAGGTGAAATTAGTTCTCGCAATTTTATAAACGTAAAAAGTTACTAGGGATATTATTATCACAAGGGATGGATAATAGGTAACGTCTTAAAACACAAATAAAATATAACGGAATACATAAAGGAATAAATACATATTATGCTGTCTTTAAATTATATTTTTTAAAAATGTTTAACAAACTTAAAATAAAGTAATATTATTAAAAAATTATCTTTTTTTAAAAAAAGGTAAAAAAGTGAAGTGTACGCGCCAGAATAAAAAAAATGTACAAAATTACTATATATGTCTGTGAAGTTAGCATATCATTTTCTATCAAATCAAAAATAAGAAGAAATTCTTGTGGCATTCAGTCGAGTTCTATAGTTCCTCATATTTTCTAGTAATAATTCTGGTGATTTTAGCCAAAAAACAGTCGACCGAAAAAATGATCTGCTAACTTCCCGTAGCAGATCATTTTTTAGCAGATCAAAAACAAGAGGGAGTTCTTGTCGCATGCAATCGAGTTCTATAGTTCCTGATACTTTTTAGTGGTAGTTCTGGCAAAAAAAGTTTTTTGAAAAAATCCGCTAGTTTTTTTTAGCAAACATCTATTATACGATTGTGATATGCTGGTGCGTCGGAGCGAGTTCTGGGTTCTTTTGAGGCCTACGTTATAGTTCCAGTACTCCTCCATGTATTTCAGAAGAGTTCTAGCTTCTAGCAATTTTTTAAATAATTTTTAACAATTTTTATTACTACTCCACTCATATAATTGTGATATGCTGTTTCATCGACGTGAGTTAACGTAGGCCTTGAAACGAGCCCAGACATCACATCGATACAACAGCATATCACGATTATAGGGGTGGAGTAGCAATAAAAATCGTTAAAAATTATTTAAAAAATTGCTAAAAGCTAGAACTGTTCTGAAATACATGAAGGAGTACTAAAACTATAACGTAGGCCTCAAAACGAGCCCAGAACTCACGTCGATGCAACAGCATATCACAATTATAGGTGTAAAGTAGTAATAAAAATTGTAAAATTATTAAAAAATTGCTAAAAGCCAGAACTCTTCTTAAATACATGAAGGAGTACTAAAACTATAACGTAGGCCTCGAAAAGGGCCCAGAACTTACGTCGATGCAACAGCATATCACGATTATATTTGTGGAGTAGCAATAAAAATTGTTCAAAATTATTTAAAAAATTGCTAAAAGCTAGAACTTTTCTGAAATACATGGAGGAGTACTGGAACTATAACATAGGCCTCAAAAGAACCCAGAACTCGCTCCGACGCACCAGCATATCACAATCGTATAGTAGATGTTTGCTACGAAAAACTAGCGGATAATTTTTTTAAGGGACTTTTTTTGGCAAAATCGCCAGAACTATCACTATAAAGTATCAAGAACTATAGAACTCGACTGCATGCGAAAAGAACTCCCTTTTGTTTTTGATCTGCTAGAAAATGATCTGCTACGGAAAGTTAGCAGATCATTTTTTTGATCGACTGTTTTTTGGCTAAAATCACCAGAACTATTATTAAAAAGTATCAGGAACTATAGAACTTGACTGCATGCGTCAAGAACTCCCTTTTATTTTTGATCTGCTGGAAAATGATATGCTAACTTCACAAACACCTAATATATCCAATCAAAATTACAAAATAATTTTATGTACCTACATTGCAACATAAATGGTGTTGATTTCCGTAAGAAGAATGTAATATTTTTTAAGAAAAGTTTTGAAATCAGAAAATTGCTGCAAACAAAAGGAGGAAATATGATAAACGTTTTAAAAAATTAAACATTTTTAAACCCACCAACATAATAGAAAATATTTAAATCTATATAATAGATAGATTAATTAAAATAAAAAAATGTTAATGACATTAATAGTAGGTAAACTAGCGGATAAGTTTTTATTTTATATTATTTAATAATAATTAAAAACATTGCCAAAAATAGCATTTTTGCCGATACCTGGGTGAGTGTGCTTTGTTGAAACTGATTTTAACTTGTCGGAATGAGTATTAACTGAAAAATTTTTAGGTAATACCGGTATTGGTAAATACATTTGGTTATTTCTATAGAACTAACTAGTTAATACTAATATTGACGAAAAGGGGGGGGAGTCCCGTTTGCCTACAATCCTGATTGCCAACAGCTTCGTTTGCTCACAACATTTTGCCTACAGCTTCGTTTGCCGACATTCCCAATTGCCTACAGAGCGATTGCCTACAAGCATTATTGCGCAAATGTAATAGCTAAAAATACAAAAGTACGTTTGCGCACATGGCCAAACACATTGGACACATGACTTTATTGCACACAAGCAGATTGCACACTTGACATTATTGCGCACATACACATTGCACACATGTCTTATTGCGCACATACACGTTATATTGCACACAATGTCGCAGGCTTATTGTAAAATCAGCCTTTTTGCAAAAAGGCTAGCCTTTTTGCGAAATTCCGGCCTTTTGCGAAAGCATTTGATCGTTTCCTTAATAAGACTAACGTATTTTAGACTTTTTGCAAAGTGCCTAGCCTAGCACCAGCCCATGTGTGCCAAAAAGCCTTAAGTGCGTTCAGTCTTATTGGGAAACGATCAGTGCTTCGCAAAAGGCCGGTCTTTCGCAAAGAGGCTAGTCTTTTTGCAAAAGGGCTGATTTTCTAGTAAGCCTGCGACATATGTGTGCAATATAACGTGTATGTGAGCAATAAAGTCATGTGTGCAATGCGTACGTGCGCAATAATGTCATGTGTGCAATCTGCTTGTGTGCAATAAAGTTATGTGTGCAATGTGTTTAGCCATGTGCGCAAACGTACGTTCGTATTTTTAACTATTACATGTGCGCAATAATGCTTGTAGGCAATCGCTTTGTAGGAAATCGGGAATGTCGGCAAACGAAGCTGTAGGCAAAATGTTGTAGGCAAACGAAGCTGTTGCCAATCAGGATTGTAGGCAAACGGAGCCCCCACGACGAAAAGCCTTTAATAAAACTAGTTTTGACTAGTTAAATTGGGTATTAGCAGAATTCGAGATCTGACGGTAACATATATGTATACAATCGATCCCCTATTGGGTTAGAATTCTTATCCACAACTACCTCATCTCCACAATCAACCTTTATCCTTTGGACCAACTGCTTAACGTCTCTTCCGAAAGACGGAGCACAGTTTTTCCTCGTTTGAGAACCGCTTTCTTGCGTAGAGGGGGGGGGGGGCGCAGTTTCGGAATATAAATTCCATGTTTATGTGCTCAAATGAACTCGAACCTGGTTCCTCAGATTACGAGTCTGGCGCTCTACCACTAGACCACACTGCCCCGCCCTTACGGTAACATATACCTTGAAAAAACCTATATCTTTGTACCTCGAAAAAACCTATGTAGTAGTAGATATCTTTATTTAAAAAAAATTAAGTTTCTTTAACCCAAGTGGTACATATCACAAAATTGCGTTACCTTATTCAATCCAAGTGATTATCTGTTACAAAAAAAGAAATGATATCTTTAAATTGCGCTAAATACATATATATTATCTCGAAAAATAGCTATTAGACTTTTAAAAAATTAAACCCAAGGGATAGTATCTTTATAAAAAAAGAAGAAATAAAATCCAAGCGGTACATATCTATATGTATTATTTCCTATTGAAGGGAAAAAGTTAATATAAAATTTGAAAAATTTTAGTCAAAAAAACGGCGCTGCTAAATAAAATAATATCTATATTAATAAAACAATTTCTATAAATAGAAAAAATACTTTAAATTAACGTGTGAAAGTATTTCTACATTTACATTGTAATTATTAATTTAATATTTTAAATTAGTTATTTATTGTTTTCAAATATTTTAAAATCTAGCAGCGCCAAGTTTTTTTTAACTAAAATTTTTCAAATTTTATATTAATTTTTTCCCTTCAATAGGAATTAATACATATAGATACATACCACTTGGATTTTATTTCTTCTCTTTTTATAAAGATACTATCCCTTGGGTTTAATTTTTTAAAAGTCTAATAGCTATGTTTCGAGATAATATATATGTATTTAGCGCAATTTAAAGATATAATTTTTTTTTTTTGTAACAGATAATCACTTGGGTTGAATAAGGTAACGCAATTTTGTGATATGTACCACTTGGGTTAAAGAAACTTAATTTTTTTTAAATAAAGATATCTACTACTACATAGGTTTTTTCGAGGTACAAAGATATAGGTTTTTTCAAGGTACATACACCATGCGTGTACTTGGCGCCTTTTTTTTACCTTTTTGAAAAAGGTAATTTTGTACGGACATCACTCCTTTTTGTACGCATCTTATAAACATTATATCTTATAACCAGTATGTACACAGAAAAAAATGCAGTTGCTTCAATTATACGTTTACATCACGTCCACATTCTACGTCACGGGCTTCCACAAGCGTAAACAGTTAATTCAATTGGATATTATTTGATCCAAATATTTGGATTATTAAAACAACTATCTGATGTTTTTGTTTAAATAATTAATATTCAATTGAATTAACTGTTTATGTTTGTGGTAGCCTGTGACATCGCGTTTAATTGAAGTAACTTCATTTTTTTCGTGTACAGAGTGTGAAGCTAAAGGTGTTACAGACTATTATTTCTAAGAAAACAACAATTTAATATTTTGCTTATTTTTTTATAAATAATAATCTATAACCCCTTTAGTTTTACACTTTGTTTATATTTTGCGACATATAAAAAATAACACAGTGTAAGGAGTTTTATAAAGATAAATAAACGTCACTAAACGTTATCACCCTCGTTTAAAATTTACGTACGATACCGAAAAAAATGGTGCAATCAGTTTCTTAGACGTGACTGTGCATAGAGAAACTAACACATTGATAACCAATTGGTACCGTAAACCGACTTTCTCGGGCAGGTACATCAATTACTTTTCTAGCCACCCACATAAATACAAAATCAATACGATTATTAATCTTGTAGACCATGCTATTTTATTATCTGACGAACGCTTTCATAATGCTAACATTCAAATAATAACAGACATTCTGTTGAATAATTGCTTTCCAGTTCATATAATTAATAATCATATTAAAGACAGACTTAATACATTAAAAAACCGCGGTAATAATGGTGATGACTCGGATCATCAGCCTTGGCTGAAACCCGGGGATAATGTGATAACTTGAAAAGCTGTGACTTTAAGGTTCTCTATACGGTGCCAAAGAAACTTGACTGCATTATTAAAAGAGGGAAGGATAAATTGAGTGATACTGAGCAAACCGAAGTTGTCTACAAATTAGACTGCGTTGATTGTAATGCGACATATATTGGACAAACTAAGAGACACGTTCGGACAAGGTTTAACAAACACGAGGCTGACATTAAAAAGCACGAAAGCAATCTCTCTGTGGTTAGCAAACACCGCCTTACATACGACCATGACTTTAAATGGTGCGAACCCGTGATTTTACACAAGGAGAAATACACCAGAAAAAGGGAAGTGGCTGAAATGTTTTACATCAAGAAATTTCACGACACGATTAATTTACAGAGAGACACGGATAATTTAAACGTGATCTATAACAGAATAATAAGGACCACGTAATTCTCTGACTGTTTATTACTGTATTTCTCTTTGTTTATAACTCCTTGACAATAACGGTTTAACTTTGAACATTCAGCGGCGAGTCATGGAGTGATACGGACGTGCTTTCTAACACGAGTTTTCTCGATCATCTCGATGTCCGCGCTATTTATACTTATTTGACGCGCAGACTTGTAAGAATTTTAATTTATTATTTTCTATTGTGAGAATTCTATTTTATTGTATTGTGTAGTTGATAATTCCGAACCTTTCAGACATATTACCAATGTAAAGTCTGCATTACAACTGTTACTTGAGAAGGGCCACAACCCATGGCCGAAACGTTGTGAATTTTTTAATAAATATGGCCAGTTGGGTCGATTATACCACAACTTTTTATTATTATTTGTTGGCGACGCGAAGCTCCTAATTGGTTATAAATAAACGTTTCTAAATAGAAAGAATAAGCGATTGACTAATTGTAAGCTATGCTGTTATTACTTATTAAAAAACCTGATATACATTGAACGCTATAATGTCTATCGACATCGACATTTATATTTCTGATAAAATTAAATGTAAATATTTGTATTATAACACAATTATGTCTGGCAGTTTGACATCCTTAAATGTGTGTGGGGTTCGCATAAATTTAATAAGTCATTAAGAAAATTAAAACACAAAATATGAATATATCAGGCAAAGTCAAGTTTGTCGAGCAGATAATGCAAAGTATTTGCTATAATATATATATATATATTTTGTCGAAAGAAAAAATACTGATTTGTTACAGCATTTGGCATGTATGTGCAATGTTATTGGCAGAATGTTAGTAGATAATATACAGTTAATAAAATAAGACAATTAATAATTTATAAGTACAGCGTGACAGTACTATATAATTAGATGCAGATTAGCGCCAGAAACAGCAGAATCTACGTTCGACAATGCCAATTTACTGTTAATTTGTTATTAGATAAAATATTTTTGATATAAGTTAAAAAATATGTATGAACAATTTTATTTCATAACATTAGTTAATTAATTAATAAGTGAAAAAAACTACTATTTTAAAGATATTTACTTATATACATATATAAACAAATATTATGGAGATAGAGAAGATACAGTCGGAAGAGCTGTGTGGTATCTTACTAACAAAAAATTAGCAGTAAATTGACATTGTCGAACGTAGATTTTGCTGTTTCTGTCACTAATCTGCATCGAATTATACAATAGTACTATCAAGCTGTAGGGGAGACCGGGGCGATATCGACAGTTTTTTTCGGTGCCGATTTTTAACAACAAAATAAATAATTTTAGTTAAATGTGGTATACCGTTGTAAAGAGTGAACCTTTAGCTACAAAATTTATATAGGAAATTTTTGTCTACGTCGCTTTGTTTAACAGGTATCGGCCAAGAGGTAGAGCGTCGGCGATCAGACGACAAGAAGAGCGATTTATGAAATTCTTGTTCAGACTATCCGATGCTCGTTGTTTTGGGGGTAGAGGACGAGGACGAGAACAAGGATAAGGACAATAACGAGAAAACTATTCCAAAAATATACATTATATATTTTAAAGTACAATCCGTCATTTAGTTGTAGTCTAGAGCTCCTAGTTCGTTGTACGCCAATATATATTAATAGTTATATGGTATATAGTAGTATTTTTATATTATCTCCCTTCTTATACTATTAAATATAATTTCTTATACATAATTTCTTAATGTAATCTTCTGTTTTGTGAATAAATAATAATAATAAAATGTACATCTGAAGGAGTTAATTGAAATATATATATCCGACTTATAAGACTATCACCGATGCAATTTTAATCAGTCAAAACGTGTTTAGGAACAACCACATTAAAACATCTTTTAATAGCGTTATTATATACCGCGATATCTCAGTATACGAAAAAATATGACAAAATTAAAAAATTGTACTAAAATCTATTTGAAATTATTGTAAAAGTATGATTTTATCTATTTAGATGATATAAATTTAACTGTTATTTGCCGTTAACTTAAAAATTATAAAACATTTTCATTGAAAGGTCAACTCCAAATTATTAAAAAAAAAAAAAAACGCTAAAAGTAAATACGGTAAGAATAAATTCTGTGAATCTCCATAAAGAAAAAGTTTATACTGGAGATCCATGTCTCTTTCTATTTAAGTGTTGTGCCAAATAGTAACGTGTGCCTACGAACTTCATCTAACATTAATTGTAATTAAACAGAATATGTTACAAAGCGTCAATTGGATCCCATAGCTATTATCTTTACATGTTCATAGAGCATTACATTCTCAAAATGCTAAGTATCCGAAAGTATATCAGTTGATGTGTCTTCTTCTCCCAATGTGAGTGGAGTGACTAGTTGCATGTTAACCGATATGTACAGAGGATAACATAACCGTTTGTCCGGAGTAATTATTTCGTGCTGAAAATATTAATACGTAACATAATGTACATCACATAAATTATATAAGAACACCCGTCGTCGTTCTCAACGCTAACTTACTTCTGTGTTCCTTCTCAAACGTAATCTTAGAATACGTGAGTCCTGGACATGTTTCACTTGACGTTGTTCATTCAGTAAAAATAGACATACTCTAAAAAATATCTCATATTTCTGTTATTAACTTTGATCTAATCTAAAGTTAATAACAAGCATTAAATAAACATATTGATAATCTAAAGCTTATTTTATCAGTATTTTATGTTCTTTGTGATTTTCCTTGATATGCTCACAGTCTATTTTGTGGTTTTTTTTAATCCGCAGGCTAGTTGTGTCTAAAGTCATTAGTAAATCTAGTTCATAGTGGAATGCTTTCCATCTCCAAATGTGCTTGCCTGGCTTTTCGACACATCTGCCGCACCGAAAGTAATCTTTGGAAAATTCCTCTTCCGTCATTTGCGCCGGACTGCACGTGGAACAGAAAATAGGTAGTTCCGTCTATATTGATTCTATTAAAAAAGGAAAATTAAATTGGAGCATTCGTAGCCTACCCTCTGTCTTTATTTCCATCTACTCTTAACAAGTGAAGCCACTGTTCTCTGTAACCACTGTGCAGCCAGTCTGGTGGTATTAAAAATTATCACTGTATAAGATTTTGTCGTCTTGTTCGTGTAACAGCAGATATTTCATCCTCAGTGCTTTGAAAGGCGCTGCGTATTTCTTGCCCTCTTTAGTCGTCAAAAACGGTTCAGTCCACTTGTGATTTTTGAAGTATTCAAAAGTATCAATTTTTGAAGTATTCAAAAGTATCAATTTTTAGCTTCTCTTCGTAATTATACAGCGTGCATAAGTGTGTGAATAACCTGTCAATATAGAGCACTCACATATTACACAAGAAACACAGGGATTCCGTCGCTTGTTAATCTAAGAAATCAAATATGAATATCTGTATCACATTTATAAACATACCACAAGCGTAACATCATGTATATGCAAAACTCTGTTTGCAAAACAACCAAATCAGGACTGACAACCAATTCTGTCATCAAGTTTGGCGAAATTTCCTTTAGAAAAGACGGATGTCGCCATCCGTAACCCAATAGATTGATTTCCAGCCATCGTTTCGCAACTGCTTTCACAGTAGGCACACCATACGATACAGCTGCGTTATAATATGACACAACAGTCTCACTATTTGTAGTCTCCACCATTATGTAAGCTTCTTTACGACGATCGTAATGCTCGTCGTGACCGTTATATCGTAACCTCATCGATGAGTCGCGAATTAAACTCTGACGATTACAACGCTTGTCTAGAGTTACAACAGTAACCTAATCTGTCAGTCTTCTCGACGTGCAAAGACAAGTGTAGTGTTTATAGATATTATTGTTTACGAGAGCTACATCTATCGTAACGCAGCGATCGTGGTCGTAAGCAAAAAAGCTCTCGTAAACAATATATCTATGTTAATGTATCTATAAACACTTTTCTTCGCACGTCGAGAAGGCTGACAGATTAGGTTACTGTTGTAGCGCTAGACAAGCGTTGTAATTGTCAGAGTTCAAGTTAAATCAACTCATCGATGAAGTTACGATAACTGTCACGACGAGCATTATGATCGTCGTAAGGAGCTTACGATAATCATTTACGATAGATGTAGGCGCACCTTTATAATTCATACGATAACTGTCACAACGAGCGTTACGATCGTCGTAATGAGCTTACGATCCATCGTAACGCTGCGATCGTGGTCGTAAGCAAAGACATTGTCTGTTCGGCGTATCGCCTTGTATGTATATACTCTTTGTATTTTATTTTGCTCTTTGCTTTTGTTCATTATAGAATTATTAGAATTACTGTATTAGACTCGTTTAACATATATTTAATTATTAGTTTGCTATTTGTTAACGTTCGCGAGACGTCGGTGGATCGCGATAAGGACAATTTTGAATTTATGCGACTCACCAATTGGTGCTGCCATCGTTTATCCACCGACGGCAGCGATTACCCCTAAAAGGGGAACAAATACTCGCTCGCGGCTCACGTTCCAGAACCGCGAGCCACTCATCGCCAGACTCTCGTCGCAAGAAGTCTAAATTCGCGCATAAAGTTTCGGGACGCCCGATCGCGATCTCCCCCCCCCCCCCTCTCTTGGGGACCGATCTTTCGCCTGCCTCGCCTGCTTGCGCTTTTGCCTGCTTTGTGCCTGCTTTTGTGCCTGTTTGTGCCTGCCTTTGTGCCTGCTTGCCGTCCCGCGGATCCCGCTGCATTCGCCTGCACTCTGGACCGGACGAATCCTACCACCAGAAGACGGAACGGGGACAGGACGAGAATCGGCGGAGCCTACCGGGAGACGACGGGCGCCCAAACGGTGAGTCGCTTTCGCTTTCGCTTGCATACGCATTTCTTATTTTCTCGCTTTATCGCAATTAGTAGCGAGGGGATTATAATTACCCCCCTCTGGTCCTTCGAGCAAAACTATAGAAAATCTCGCCCCCCGGGGATAGCATTAATACCCCCCCGCTCATTGGTCCTTCGAGCCGGATATTCGCGTAGTGAAATACCGCCGACCTCTCGCTTATTTCGCTTCGTAAAATTGTTGTAGCTTCGTCTTGTTTGTAATCGCGCTGCAATAACGCGTGGTGTGTTAAATTTATAGTCTCGCGCGTGATATCTCTCGTCCGTAATTCTAGTTTCGCATCGCGACGAGAATGTTCGCGCGAACTTCTTATTAGTCGTAACGCGTGCCACTGTCGTTATCTGCATTAGTCGCGCATTTGCAATTCTCGCGGTAATTTTTCCAATAATAATTATTAGAGCACAATACCCAAAATATTCAACTAGAATATTCTCGGGTAAGCCATACGTTTTCGCCTAGCTGTCGGCGGCCTTGACGCTCGGTCGCGAGCCGGGCCGCGCGTACACAGTTTTTTCTACCCAGACTCGCGCTCAACAGTCGTGCGACCCATTATCCTCGCTGTTGCTGAGTCTATTTTGGTGCGACTCGAAAACATATTATTCCGAACGTAGGAATTTGTACAAACATATTTGCCATCAATCAAATATTATTTGTTGGCACTGGTCCCGGATATTAAACATTTAGCGCTCTTGTAAGGGTTCGAATATAATCGTGTCATACTAAGCGCTTATGTCGTATGGTCGCTCGAGTCGTATGGCTCATGTCGTATAGTTGCTCGCGTCGTATACCGCTGTCGTAAGTAGACGCTGGTGACGTAGATTGTGCTCGCGTCGTACGCCGTAGTCGTAGAGTCATATACCACGTGTCGTAGCGCCGCCCGCGACACATCGTCGTGTCGCATACCTCGTGTCGGGGCGCCGCGCGTGACACATCCTCGTGTCGTAGACCGCGCGTCGTAGCGCCGCCCGTAACGCATCCTCGCGTCACATACCGCGTGTCGTGACACAGCACGCAGCACAGTCTCGCGTCGTATACCCCGAGTCGTAACGTCGCGCGTAACACATCCCTGCTGGAACACCGATCCAGCGCAACGATAGCTCGAATGAGTTTCTTGTCGTAACCGGTTAACCTGTGCCAGTCAGCGATATTATATTGTTATTACTCTTAGATTACATTATTGAAAAATATATTCTCGCGACCATCTTCCTGTAATTCATCTTTCGTTATTGGATAGCTATCGTGCTTGAGTCTCGTTTGCTTGCGCTTGGTGTCGTTTCGTTGATCACCGTTCCCATTCATCATGAGTGGGGCCCAGAGAACTAAGCGCGAATTGTGCGTGCGGAGGATGAAGGAGATTCATGATCTCTCAATGCTCGCGGTGGAGAATGTCGCGCAGAGACCAAATTTCCTCGTTCGATACCCCACCGTGTCTAAGTTGATCGAGGATTTTGAGACAACACATCTCAAAATAATTCAAAATGCCCCGGATGAGGAGTTCACCGTAGAGGATACTATCCGCCTGAATTTCGATCAGATGCGCTTCGCGGTAATCGGGCGGTACAAAAAGTTTGTTGGTGCCGATCGAGCGACCACCTCGGGCCCTCAGGCCCCGATTCAGACGTCATCTATCCGACTACCCAAAATTTCGCTTCCGCAGTTCTCGGGGGATCTCGCTCTTTGGCTTTTGTTCATCGCGCTATATAACACCGCCATTCACGAGAATCAGAACATCTCCGCTATGGAAAAGTATCAATATTTGTTGGCCTCGCTGAGAGGGGAAGCGCTCAACGTCGTGAAAAACCTCCCTCTTTCCGCGGATAATTACGCGATAGCGTACGACTCGTTAGTTTCGCGATACCAAAGCAAGCGGAATCTGGCAGATTATCACGTAGATTTAATGCTGAACGCCTAGTCGTTAAAATCGGAGTCGGCCGCGTCCTTGCGCACGCTGTTGGATACCTTTATCAAGAATACGCGGGCATTGAGCCTGTTAGAGTTTCCCACGGACTCTTGGGACTATTTACTCCTCAAATTCCTACTAGAAAAGCTTCCGCGTTCACTTCGTGAGAAGTTTGAATCCGAACACCGGGCGGAGGAGAGACCGAAATATACGCAGCTTACAAAATTCCTCTCGGATCACTGTCGAGTTCTCGCGTCCGTATCGGGCTCCTCAAATATCTCGCTCAAATCGCAATCGCCTTCGTCGAAAAGAACCGCATCGGCCTCCGCGCTTGCAACTCAAACCGCCGCATGCCCGGTCTGTAAGGAACAGCATCTCGTATTTAAGTGTCTTCGATTCTTAAACTTATCTCCCAGGGAGAGACATTCAACGGCAAAAACCGCGAATTTGTGTCTGAATTGCCTTCGCGCGGGTCATGGCGTTAACAACTGCCCGTCGACATGGGTGTGTCAATCGTGCAAAGCCAAACATCATACGCTCTTGCACTTCGAACGAGGTCCGAGCGCGACGAGTACCCCTACGGCTGCCGGAGCCTCCTCTGAGTCGGAAACGGAAAAGAGTTCGTCGCCGCAGGGGAATGAGCCCCTCGTCACCATGACTAGCGTGATAAAATCGAACGCGATCGTATTGTTGTCAACGGTGCAGGCCGAGGCTCTCGACGTACACGGAAGTCCCTTCACCGTCCGTATTCTGCTGGACAGCGCGAGTCAGTTAAATTTTATTTCGGAAGATTGCATGCGGAGGGGCGGTTTCGGACGAATCAAGCGTCACACCATAGTCTTGGCGGTAAACGACACTAAGGCGGCTGCCACTCGAGGCAGTACCTCATTCGCGATTCGGGCGCGGGGCATCAGCGGCACTCACATCCCAATAGAGGCTACGATCCTTCCGCGCATCTCCGCCTAATTGCTTAGCAGTCGGATAGAACGAAGAGCGTGGGAACATTTAGAGGGACTGGAGCTTGCTGATCCGCAGTATCATCGACCTGGCCCCATCGACATCTTGCTTGGCGCGGATATATTTACGTCTCTACTCCGAGATGGCCGCCGGGTAGGGAAAAGGGGCGAACCAGATGCCTTCAATTCAGTATTCGGCTGGGTTTTTGTCGGCTCGGTGTCAGCACAGCCCCCTCAACCCACACATTCGTTTCTGACTTTTGACTCTCTGGACGAGTCTCTTAGTCGTTTTTGGCAATTGGACGAGATCCCTGCGGCTCCGCCATATTCTCAGGAAGACGAGCGTTGCGAGGAATTATTTTCGCGGACCACGCGTCGCGATGTATCGGGTCGCTTTGTAGTATCGTATCCTTTCGTGAAGGATAACCCTCGATTTGTCGGTACGCGACAGATAGCCTTGAATAGATTTCGCGCTCTGGAACGTCGCTTTAGGTCAGATGCAGAGTTCAAAATAAATTATAGTAAGTTTATGCAGGATTATTTAGACAACGGTCATATGAAATTGATCAAGC
The DNA here is from genome assembly GCA_030770355.1 of Harpagoxenus sublaevis. Lineage (NCBI taxonomy): Eukaryota > Metazoa > Arthropoda > Insecta > Hymenoptera > Formicidae > Harpagoxenus > Harpagoxenus sublaevis. Next base: position 156,323 of record JASTWR010000262.1, read on the forward strand.
AGCCGTTCCCAGTGGACGGATCTGTGTTCTACTTGCCTCATCACGGGGTACTCAAATCCGACAGCGCAACTACAAAATTGCTTGTCGTGTTTGACGCGTCGGCCAAGGATCTGAATGGCGTGTCGTTAAATCAAATGTTGCGATCCGGCCCTAAATTACAGCCAGACATAGTCGTAGTATTGGTGAGATTCCGGATCGGTCCCGTGGCGCTTACCGCGGAAGTCAGGCAGATGTTCCTCCAGATCTTAGTTGAACTCTCTCAGTGCAACTATCAACGAATAGTGTGGCGTTTCTTAGAGAACGACCCCATCTCAGATTATTTACTGCTGACCGTCACCTTTGGATTGACGTGCTCGCCGTACCTGGCGATCGCTTGCTTATTGAGACTAGCGGCGGAGGGTAAAATAAGTTACCCATTAGCCGCGGCCGTCTTGGAAAAGTGTGTCTATGTCGACGACGTGGTGGCAAGCGTCGAGTCGGTAGAAAAGGCCCGTGAGCTGCGGCGGCAGTTACAAGCCTTGCTTAAAACCGCGGGTTTCGAACTTAGGAAATGGGCCAGCAGCCATCCGTCGGTTTTAGCTGATCTCGATCCGGAACTCTGTAGCCAGTCGTTGTTATCCTTCGAATCACCTGAAGAACAGTTTCTTAAGGTTCTCGGCCTCCGCTGGTATTCTCAGTCGGACGGCTTTGGCTTTCAGGTCAATCCGTTGGACAGAGCCTGCACCAAACGCACCATTCTCTCCGAATTAGCTAGAATCTTTGACCCATTGTGTTTTTTGACGCCGCTTACATTCGCGGCTAAGCGATTGATCCAGCAGCTTTGGATCCTCAAATTGGAATGGGACGAGAGGCCCCCTTCGGAGATATGTTCTGGGTGGGAAAAATACAAGTCGGAACTCCCCGCGCTAACCTCCGTTTGCATACCTCGTACTATCGCAGCGGACAACGTAGTCCGGCGAGAAATCCACGGATTTTGCGACGCGAGCGAGCAAGGCTACGGAGCCGTCGTGTATATTAGGATCGTTACCGAAAACGACGTCGTGATCAGAATGCTCAGCGCTAAATCAAAGGTGCCCCCGCTTAAGGCCGTCACACTGCCGAGACTTGAGCTGTGCGCGGCGGTTCTGCTTTCGAGATTGCTAGAATATATCGGAGGCATCCTCCGGCCCGAGGTCGCGATCGACGCAACGTACGCCTGGTCGGATTCAGAGGTCGCCCTTGCCTGGATACGCTCCGCTCCACACCGCTGGAAAACATTCGTGCGTAATCGCGTTGCCCGCATCCAGTCCAACACAGACATCTCTTGCTGGAGACATGTCGACACCAAGTCTAACCCAGCCGATTGTTGCTCGAGGGGCTTGTTCCCGCAAGAGTTGGTGGACCACCCGATTTGGTGGACTGGCCCTGCGTGGCTAATTAAATTCGAACCTTCTCCGGAAACGATATCGGAAGTCGATAATCTTCCCGAAGAGGAGGAAAAATCACGCGTCTTTGTCTCCGCGAATCCTGATGCCGTGAACTCTGCCGCTATTATTGACTCGCTTCTCGATCGCTTCTCGTCATTAGATAAGTTAGTTAAAATATTTGCTTATTGTTTGCGTTTCGTTAATCGACTTAAATCAGATTCGCTCCATAAAACTTTAGTTGTAGACCAAATTGAATTCCATTCGACTCTACTATATCTCGTTTGATTTGTTCAATCTCGTTGCTTCGCAGAGGATCTCGACAGACTAAAGCACAAGCAGAAGTGCTCGAAACCTCTTCGAAAACTCGCGCCCTTCTTGGATGCGCGCGGAGTCCTCAGGGTGGGCGGTAGACTGACTCATTCCGCGATTCCGTATGAGGCCAAGCACCCGGCGCTGTTACCGAACAAACATCGGCTCACGGAACTCATAATCGAGCGCACTCATCGTCTACACTTGCATCCGGGGCGCCGAGCGCTACAATATATCCTATCGCAAAATTTTTGGGTTTAGGGAGCCCAACAGGCCATTAAACGTTGTCTGTCGCGATGCTATCAATGCTTTCGGGCGAACCCGCGTACTATGCAACCGCCCATGGCGGACCTGCCTCTAGATCGCGTGCGCCAGGCTAAGCCCTTTTCAATCGCCGGAGTCGATTATGCCGGGACATTCTTAATTTACCATCGTCGTTCTCGCGGAGCGACCGCATTTAAGGCCTACGTTTGCCTGTTTGTTTGTTTTGCCACGAAGGCGGTTCACTTGGAACTCGCATTCTCTCTATCCACCGAATCGTTCCTGTCGGCTCTGAGGCGCTTCATTGCTAGGCGTGGCCGCTGTTCGCGGATGTATAGTGATTGCGGCACCAACTTTGTCGGAGCTCATCGGGAGCTCATCAGTTGCATGCAAGCCGCCTCGGAACGAGAACAGATTCGATGGTCATTTAACCCTTCCTCTGCGCCACACTTCGGTGGCCTTTGGGAGGCCGGGGTCAAATCTATGAAGACCCATTTAAAACGTGTCGTGGGAGCGCAGATCCTCACCGTAGAGGAATTCGGCACTCTTATAACGCAAATAGAGGCCATCCTAAACTCCCGGCCTCTGTGCCCTACTAGCTCCGATCCTAATGACCTCGAGGTGCTCTCGCCGGGGCATTTCCTCACCTTGGAGCCCCTCGTAGCGGTTCCGTATCCGGACCTAGAGCCAGTGCCGATAGGTGGACTTGATCGATGGCAACTAGTGCAACACTTGCACCAACAATTCTGGAGACGTTGGCATGAAGAGTATTTGCACACTCTGCAGCAGCGACCGAAATGGTTAAGGTCATTGCCTGATCCGGTACAAAAGGACACGTTGGTCCTATTAAAAAATGAAAACGCTTCTCCCCTTCAGTGGAAGCAAGGGCGAATAACGGAGCTGCACCCGGGCCGCGACGGCGTTTCTCGAGTCGCCACAGTGAGGACAACGGATGGCCCCCTTACTTGTCCTCTGGTGAAATTGTGTCCCTTGCCGATGGACAATTTACCAGAGGACGACCAATAAGTATAGAAAATACGTCGTATTTTGGTGGGCGGTATGTTCGGCGTATCGCCTTGTATGTATATACTCTTCGTATTTTATTTTGCTCTTTGCTTTTGTTCATTATAGAATTATTAGAATTACTGTATTAGACTCGTTTAACATATATTTAATTATTAGTTTGCTATTTGTTAACGTTCGCGAGACGTCGGTGGATCGCGATAAGGACAATTTTGAATTTATGCGACTCACCAATTGGTGCTGCCATCGTTTATCCACCGACGGCAGCGATTACCCCCAAAAGGGAAACAAATACTCGCTCGCGGCTCACGTTCCAGAACCTCGAGCCACTCATCGCCAGACTCTCGTCGCAAGAAGTCTAAATTCGCGCACGAAGTTTCGGGACGCCCAATCGCGATCTCTCCCCCTCTCTTGGGGACCGATCTTTCGCCTGCCTCGCCTGCTTGCGCTTTTGCCTGCTTGTGCCTGCCTTTGTGCCTGCTTGCCGTCCCACGGATCCCGCTGCATTCGCCTGCACTCTGGACCGGACGAATTCGACCACCAGGAGACGGAACGGGGACAGGACGAGAATCGGCGGAGCCTACCGGGAGACGACGGGCGCCCAAACGGTGAGTCGCTTTCGCTTTCGCTTGCATACGCATTTCTTATTTTCTCGCTTTATCGCAATTAGTAGCGAGGGGATTATAATTACCCCCCTCTGGTCCTTCGAGCAAAACTATAGAAAATCTCGCCCCCCGGGGATAGCATTAATACCACCCCGCTCGTTGTCGTAAACAGTATATCTATGTTAATATATCTAACTATAAACATACTTTTCTTCGCGTGTCGAGAAGGTTGCCATTTTAGGTTATACTGTTGTAACGCTAGACAAGTGTCACAATCTTCCGAGTTCAAGTTGAGTCAACTCATATGATGAGGTTACGATAGCTGTCGAGCGTTCCGATCGTCGTAAGAAGCTTAACATTACGATAAATATAAATGCAGCCTCGCGCACTAAAAGACTAACGTACACGTCAGTCACGTAACTACATGACACGTTAACCTTACTCACTTTGACGCGTGTGATGATGACTCGATCTCTCTCTCTAGCGAACGCGATTTATTTAGAGGAAATCTATTTTACCGACAGTGAGGACATGTGCACCGCTGGCGATACTTCGCTGCTCTAATGGAAATTAGCGCCGCATAACGTCAAGAATATAAAAGTTACACGAAACACCAGCGCCGCGGCGCACCGTGGCGAGAATGTGAAAGGGACGGTGACGATGACGTATCTTAATATTGAAAATTTTACACTTTATCCTATGCATCGTAATATCTCCGCTCGTAGGGCACGTAGGGAAAAAATAGAAATACTTTCATTATATAAATTTGGTCCAAGCTTTTTATTGAGCCTAGTTAGAGCTTGATCCATTCACTAGTTATCGAGATCTCAAAATCTCGAGTACTCTCAACTCGTTGCGTCGCGTTAATAGAGCCACGGCGGTCTCGCTCCGCGCGTACTTGGCGCGAGACACTACCGTGTCTCTTGATGTATATTATATATATTTCTGTCTCGAAAAAGAGAGAATTGGCTACGAAAAATGTAGAATATTATGTATCGATGAGTAAACAATCACCGAGAATCGAGACATACCTGAGATCTCCAAGTGATTGCAGTAAAACGAGACCACCGCTTTTCTAATAGATCATCATCAATGTTCTCTCTCGAATAAGATAATCAATATTTATTTATGGACTCAAGTTAAATTTTCTTTCTTCGATTATATTCAAAATAAGATAAAACGTAAGGTTTTAGGATATATACAATTTAATAGTCCTGATACTGAAATCAATTTGTCCAAAATTTACAGGATGTCCCATTGTAATTGCCCCAGGCAAACATTACGAAAAATATAGAAGATATGGAAAAACATTTTAGACAAAAGTTGTAGGATTTAAAAGATCTATTTACCGACTTTATCAGTTTGACTTTAGGTAGCGTTGTTAAGGTCAAGTCAGGGTCACTTTAAATTTTTTGAATTGGACCCCCTTTTTTTTGTTGCATATTCTTGTAGTCCTTGTCAAGACGTGTTTTTTCAAAAAAACACTACAATAAAGCTTTATTTCGTTAAGATCTTCCTGATATTTAAAAATATTATAAATTTCTTCGTGATATTTGTAATACAATATATAAAATATGAAATACCTCGTAAATTTTATACGTAGTCTAATGAAAGGAATCAAATAATAATATTAATTTTTACATCTTTAATTTTGTAAAATTAAATGTCACAAAATGCAATCAAATTTTTTAAAATATTTTTTTCTGTTTTTTTTTACAACAATCAATTTTTTTCATTACTCTACGTATAAGAGTATCAAGGTAGAATCATCAAAATTGCACTAAATAAAAAAGGAAATGTGATTAACGTTTTTAAAAAATTGAACATTTTTAAACCTACCAAGTTAACAGAAGATAGGTATTTAAATACAGTTGGCAAGTCATAGGGCGGCAGTGTGGTCTAGTGGTAGAGCGCCAGATTCGCAATCTGGAGAACTGGAAAACAATCTGAGGAACCAGGTTCGAGTCCACTTGAGCACGTAAACATGGAATTTATTTTCCGAAGCTGTGCCCCCCCCCCCCCCCCACGCGAGAAAGCGGTTCTCAAACGGGAAAAAACTGGGCTCCGTCTTTTGGAAGAGACATTAAGCAGTTGGTCCAAAAGATAAAGGTTGAGTGTGGAGATGAATGTGGTGGTAGATGAGAATTGTAACCCTATAGGGGATCGATTGTAACACTTCCATTTACTCCATACAGTTGGTAAGTCAATAAGAAAATATAAAACATAATTTAAAAATAAACTATTTAAATTCTATTTTCTTATGTTATAACATTTTAACAATTCACAATTACAATTATGATATACGTACAATTTGGACAAGAAGTATATAAAGTGTCCGTCCATAAATGTCCAAGCAAATATCTACAACTGATTGAAGTTATAAGAAAATTTTAAAGAGAAAGTCGCACAGTTTTTAACTTGCAATAAAACGCATGTAAAAAAAAAATTTTTTACTCGTAACTTTTTCAAGTTAAGAAAGTTATCGTTTTTTTAAATGGATATTTCTATTTTTTTTACATGTTTATGTAGTATGAGTCAATAGAAATTAAATTATTTTTTAGAAATTAAATTATTTATTAAACGATCTGCATCTCCTTTATGTAAGAATTGTACTTGTGTTTCTTTAATACATTCTGTATGTAACTTTTTGAAGACCAGTGACTCTGTTTGATATAACCGATTTAAAAATATTATGGTCTGACGAATCTTGTTTTTCAAATTGTAATAAGGAAAATCGACATAACATGCATACTCGTTCCGATGTGAATTCACGTGCGACAAAAGATAAAAGTTTTTTCAACATCTTCAACATTCAAATCCAAATTCAAGAATACTTAGAATCCAGTTTACTACTTTAATACTTAAGATGCCGATTATCTCGTAAACGATGTATAGTAGCAATTTTTCACTAAAATAATTTTAATTTCTATTGACTCATACTACATAAATATGTAAAAAAAATATAAGTATTTATTTAAAAAAACGATGATAACCTTCTTAACTTGAAAAGGTTACAAGTAAAAAAATTTTTTTTACATGCGCTTTATTGCAGGTTAAAAACTGTGCGACTTTCTCTTTAAAAGTGTCTTATAACTTCAATCAGTTGTGAGATATTTGCTCGGACATTTATGGACGGACACCCTGTATATCTCAATGGAATGATTTAATCAAAAAGAATGAAATAAGTAACAATACAAAATGAAAAGATTTAATTATAATAAAAAGTGTTTAATGCAACAAACTTGATTGCTAGACCAAGTACGGCCAAAATAAAAAATGTGCGATATGTGTATGTGTGTCATACTCAGGTCTAAATTAGAAACATTATTTTTTTTTTAATTATCTTATTATGTTCCGAGATCTAAATACCGCCGTTTTTACATAAAATATTTTTTTTAATTTTAATTAAATATTATATGTATTTAAATGTTTTGTAGGTATTATCTTGATGAGTATAAAAATTAATATTTTTTAAAAACATTTATCATATTTTGTTCGCGAAGCAAGCGCGAGAGCGGGGGCGAATAGGGCGCAAGGGGTCAGAGAAGAAAGAAACAAGGAGGTCGAAATCAGTCTGGAGTCCCGAATCTGAGTCTTAAAAGTACCTTGCACTTTTTTTACGTAAAATAGATTCCGACCAATTTTCTTTAAATTTTGTATACAATTAGACACATCATTAGGTAGATCAAGCACAATAAAGATTTTTTTTTAATTACTTCTTTGAGCTGTTGAAGCGATATACCTGATATAATGATGTAGAGTCCGTATCTATTATACGATATTTTGAGATTTGAAAGATATGTAATGATATCTAAAATTATATATATTCTTGATTTTGGAAAGTTTCTCTATTTGATCAAAAAACTCATATTCGAGAAGTGCTTCGATGACAAAGTTGAAATCATATCGTTTTCTATGTCAATCGTTATGGATTAATTATATTACAATAGTTTGTGTAATTATATTACAATAGTGTGTGTGTGTGATTGTATGTTACTCAGATTCTATTAATTCTCCAATCCGCAGGATAAGGATTATCCAGGGCTAACGACGAAGACGTGCCGAGTACTTGGCTCCATATATTTTTTTGTTATTTTTTCTTTTGAAATATGTTTTTCGTTTTACTAATTTTGTTTATATTTTAAATATTTTATTTTTAATTTTTGCTATTTTTTTGTGATTTTCTGTTTTTTTTTATTCCTTGAATTAACTGAATCTGAGTAACATACAATTAAACTATTGTAATATTTTGTTTGGCAATATATAATTAATCCATGACGATTGACATAGAAAACAATATAATTTAACTTTGTCATCGAAGCACAAATCGAATAAGTTTTTTGGTCAAATAGAGTATCGAGAAACCTTCCAAAATCGACATTATATATAATTTTAGATATCATTACATATCTTTCTTTTTTTACAAAAATGATTTCTAATGCAAATCTCAAAATATCGTATAATACGGACTCTGCATCATTCTCAGGTACATCGCTTCAACAGCTCGAAAAAGAGATTTTTTTGGAAAATCTTTCTTGTGGTTGATTTACCTAATGATGCGTCTAATTGTATACGGAATTTGAAGAAAATCGGTCGGGACCTATTTTGCGTAGAAAAAATGCGGGATCCTTTAATTTATTTACTTAATTTGGTAAGACTTCCGTACACGACCCACGTCCGATTTTGATCTACTTTTGCAGGCACGTAGTAGGTACTAAAAGAAGTCGAAAGCCCCAGTGCTAACTTGCGGAAATGCCTATTTCTTTAAATATTCAAATTTATATTATTTTGCCAAATTTTGAATTTTTCGACTGCATATGCATAATATTTACCTTCTCTTCGCATGTTCCACAGGGATGGGGGGGGGGGAACCTCACTTCACAACTTACAAAGTACATGCGTAGACAGAGAAGCATATTTCACAGTGATGGGGGGGGGGGGGACCTCGCTTTACAACTTACAAAGTACATGCGTGGACAAAGGAGCGTATTCCACAGGGGTCGGAGGGAGGGTGGACCTCGCTTTACAACTACAAAGTACATGCGTGGACAGAGGAGCGTATTCCACAGAGGACGGGGGGGACCTCGCTTTACAACTTACAAAGTACATGCATAGACAAAGGAGCGTATTCCACAGGGGTTGGAGAAGGGGTGGACCTCGCTTTACAACTACAAAGTACATGCGTAGACAGAGGAACGTGTTTCACAGGGTCGGGGGGGGGGGGCGCTTTAGAAGTATGCGCTTTGTAAGTTGAAACACATACAAAGCACATACTTGTAAAGCGCGCCACTAACCTATAGGTTAGTGATGCACTTTATAAGTATGCTCTTTGTAAGTTGAAGCACATACAAAGCACATACTTGTAAAGCGCGTGTGTGAATGTAGGAGGTTCTCCCCTTCCAAGGCACTTACCCCCAAGAGAAAAATCCCCAAAAAGTAACCAAGGTTTAATTTTAAAAAAATTTTTTTAATATAACACTTCAAATTTAACTTTTATAAAGGTAAACTACATTCTAACGTACACACTGACCTACTCAGCTATCCAGAAAACCGATCTTCCGCATACGCAGACCAAAAATCCAAAATCTAGCAAAATAATAAAAATTTGAATATTTAAGGAAATAGGCATTTCCGCAAGTTAGCACTGGGGCTTTCGACTTCTTTTAGTACCTACTACGTGCCTGCAAAAGTAGATCAAAATCGGACGTGGGTCGTGTACGGAAGTCTAGCCTTTAATTTATTTACTTAATTAATTAATTAAATTTATTTACAAAATGTACAGCAAAAGCGGATCGCGAGGGCTTAGTCGCGCGAATGCGAGCACCGTGAACACGCTCAATGACAAAGAGGTCTCCGCAGAATTCCTGACGTGTTAAGCGCAGATCTATCTCTCGATCGCATGCTGTGAGAGTGGAAATTCGCTAAGTTCAGATCTATATCGAAAGATTAAGTTGGTACTGTTACGCCATTAGACTGCAATGCAAACAAATGAAATGGGAGGCGCGGAGACTCGGGGTTTTAATCGTTCGGTTTTCGAGAAGATTCCCGAGTCTTCGCACCCCTCCCCAGTTACAAGTTTTGGCCAATAGGCCAACAATCGGCTGACAGGCAACGGCCGATCAGCTGTTTGAGTCGCGTGTCCTTTAACTTTAATTGCTAGCACGTGATGAGCCGATGACACGCGCGTCAGCGGTCGATCCGCTGTTATTGTCTATTCCTCTGTCTCGAACGTTGCGAAGAAAAACGCTCGAGACAGAAGAGAGAGCTAACAAAGGCGGGCAGAAAAAGCGAGTCAAATAAGAATAGCCGAATTCGGCAAAAACGAAGCCGAATGTTTTGCTAGGCCGGCGAGAATGTAATTATTTCGCGTGATTTCCAACATACTTCCTCTTTTTATTTGGCGTAGTTTTCTAATTTTGATATTTGTTTTTTTGAACACATTTTTAACATTTTTTAAATTATGAAATGTTGAACAACACTTATTATTTGCCTAAACGTCCTTACGGAAATCAACACCAATTATGTTGCAATATTTGTTGCTCAATTATATTTTTGATTGGATTCGCCAACAAAATTATTGCAATCAGTTTATATAAAAATTTCGCATAATTTCAAATAAGCGTATCTCCGCGAAAAAAATGTATTTGAAAAAATTTCTTTTTATTTTACAAGGTAAAGTTTCTACTTTAAGAAACTATAATCGTTAGATTTTGATTTTATCCTCCTCCCCCCGCCATCTCTTCAAAAGTAAGGACGTGTTTTTTCTCCAAAAAATTGCATAGTTTGACGCACTCTACAGTGTGGAATAGCTTTTTTCGCTAAATATCATGATAACCAGCGTAAAATATAGACTCTTACCTGCAAATTAAAAAAAAAACTGAGGTTTGTACAATTTCTTTCGCGGAGTTAGGGTAGACCGAGGCGAATCAGATCACAGGGCGAATCGGATCAATATAAGCTTTAAGACAGTTTTCGTTAGTGTTTTTTTTTAAACAAGCTGTTTTATCGTACCAGCTATCTTCGGAAATTTTCCCCGCACCAGAAATAATAAACAACAGTCCTGTATTTTGTGTTATTTAGTGTCAGTTGACGACAGAAGCGCCAAAGGTCGTGAGCTCACAAAAAAATGTTGACGCTGATATAAAATTATGATCTCAATTGTGTGACTTAAAAAACGAAGAGGTATATTAAAAATTATGCAATATACAGGGTGGACCAAATGAGTCTATAATGGGAAAAATCTTGAAATAGAGGTTAGATACAGCAAAATGTTTCAGACAAAAGTTGTATGGTCTAAAGGGGGACATAAAATGGTGGCAATGATTTGACTTTGGATGGTCGTTTGAAGCTCACGTGAACGTCACCTTCAATTTCTTAAACGGAACCCCCTATATTGTAGTATATCGTTTGAAAGGGCATAAAATAATAAAAATTTTGGCGCAAACCAGAGGTCGATACGTTGATCCGTTCGGGAGTTATTTAAAGTCAAAGTTGGAAAAAGTCAATTTTTGACCCTAAATAACTCCCGAACGGGTCAACATATCGACCTCTGGTTTGCACCAAAATTTTTGTTATATTATTCCCTTTCAAACGATATACTACAATATGGGGGGTTCCGTTTAAGAAATTGAAGGTGACGTTCACGTGAGCTTCAAACGACCATCCAAAGTCAAATCATTGCCACCATCTTATGTCCCCCTTTAGACCATACAACTTTTGTCTGAAACATTTTGCTGTATCTAACCTCTATTTCAAGATTTTTCCCATTATAGACTCATTTCGTCCACCCGGTATAATGATTCTTACAGTGTATAGTATGCTGAATCAGTCTAGTAAGTAGTTTAAATAATATTGTTAAGGTAGTTCTGTCGCAAACTCACTTTCTTAGGAATCTTTTAAAATTTGAATACCATATTAATGTAAACACGCTCTACACACATGTAAAATTAGAAAAGGCTTGACCGTACCGAAGTTGAGATAATTAAAATCAAAGTTAGCACTTTTTACATGTAGGTAGGACGAAAACGGTTTCCGATATCACGTTTCTAATTGTAGCGATCAACCTACTTTTACGATTTTTATGAAAAACAAGAAGACGATAGAAGAGACTTGTAAAAATATACTCACAAAAATTCAAGACCTTTGACCGTCTAGTTTCGAAGTAATTGCAATTTCTGATTGTGGCGAAAGCCGAAGCGCCACATGTGCGCCACATGTACACAGCACACACTTGCGCGCGGCACGGGTGACGGGAGCTATTCATTCTACACGCCAACACATGCTACCGAAACCGGTTTTGGGCATATCACTGTGGTGGAGTGTATCTGTATAAATACTTGTTCTGTGTGTGGGAGACAGAACCGTCCAAAAGTATTCAGCCTGTAACCCATAGACTTATATAGATAGACCGGCCCCTGCCGTGAGAGCACGCGTCGGAAGATGTACGGTGCAGACATAGCCGTGGGGGGTCTCTTCTCTCTGTCTTCTGATCGCTTGGTGGGGATAGACGTCTAGCCCATCTATTCCCTAGTAGTCCCCACTCTAGACTTCTATCCCCACCAAGCGATCAGAAGACAGAGAGAAGAGACCCCTCCCCCCGGCTATGTCTGCACCGTACATCTTCCGACGCGTGCTCTCACGGCAGGGGCCGGTCTATCTATATAAGTCTATGCTGTAACCATAGGTAGTCGGATGTTTTCGTGTTGACTTAGAGTAGAAACTTTTGGATCGCATTGTCGCAACAGAACTACCTTAAGATAGTTTGGAGAAAACAAATGTACTTTATGAAGTTGACATATGGGGCTAATCGGATCATTTTTTTCGGGGTGATTCGAATCATGAAATTTTTTATAACATTTTATAGCTATTACAATAAAACTATGTTCTTTTTCGTTTCCTACATGGTTTGTACGTACAAGCGTAAATCAATTAATGAGTCATGGTCACAAAAAACAATGAACGAGGCTGTGCAGAAGGTAAAGTCTGGAAAAATAATTTTGCGTCAAGCTGTTAATTGTTATGAACTTATGAGGTTCCATATACAACCTTACAGAGGCAAGATATGCTTCTACTGGAAGTAGAGCTCTAAAAAAGTAGGTATTCTTGTCCGCCATTTTGGATCCAATCATATGTGAAAACATAACCTTTTCGTAAATGTCAATACGCTTTTCGGTCTCGTATTCTCAGAGCTTCCAATCGAATCGATATTTCAGCTTTATTTTTACATTAATTGCGAGACCGAAAAGCGTATTGACGCTTACGAAAAGGTTATGTTTTCACAGATGATTGGATCCAAATTGGATCCAAAATAGCGGACGAGAATACTCACTTTTATAGAGCCTTACTGGAAGCGTTATTAAACATTGTGGTGGACAACCTGTCATGGACATAGGGACTGAAAAGAAGTTTGCTAACCGTTTAATTTATCTGGCTAATGGAGGATTTGGTATCACCCTGAAGAACGTACGGAAATATGCTTTCGATTTTGCTGTTCGCCATAATTTAAAACACAATTTTAATACCAATACTGAGATGGCAGGAGAGGACTGGTTTCATAGATTTATGCTTTAAAATCAAAACATTAGTATTAGAAAACCAGGTTTTTCTAAAGCAAGAATCAACGGCATTCAGGAAGAAAAAGTTAAACATTTTAACATTAATTTGTTTCAAAGTAATTTATTTGAAGCAATTTATTATTGCAAAGTAATTTATTTATTGCAAGTAACTTATTTTAAAGAAGTTGTTAATTTATTTTAATTTTTTTAAGACAAACTAGTGATCCGCTTCGCCATCAATTTCGGGGCGAATCGGATAGTTCTCTTCTTTCCATTTTTTTTATTGTGCAATAAAAAATACTATGTTTATGTATTATTTTATTATATGAAATTTAAGCCAAAGTTCCAAAGATTAAGAATCTATAATAAGATTAAAATAACAAAATTGGTCTTTGACTACTTTTTTACCGAGAAAGAAAAATTGATCCGATTCGCCTCGGTCTACCCTACAGCGTATCAAAAGAGGGTGGGTAAAATAGGCCGATTTTTTGCTTAAAAAGTGTAACGTAAGTTATACATGTAATCTTATGTTTTTTGAGTCGCTGAATACGATGGCAGCATTTTTATCCGTCTAAACCCGTAGGAAAGTGGTCAAAATTTGCTTTAAAGGGGTTGAAATAAGTCACTTTTAATTTAAAATGACATTTCGATTCCTTTAAAGCGATTTTTAACCACAAAATAAGTCACTTTTCGATTCCTTTAAAGCGAATTTTGACCACGAAATTAAATAACTTTTAAATTAAAAGTGGTCAACTTTTAAATCAAAAGTGGCACGACACCCGCACGGTATACGGGAGGTTCCAGGTTCAAACCCTGGCTGGGGTGATATTTTTTCGCAATAAAAATTTAAATTATTTAATTTAGAAATTACATCAACTGACCAAAACCCATGGTCGAAATTAATAATGTCTTGACGATTGATCCGAAAATGTGCTGTGTGAATCCGACAAACCAAGTTGGCTCACAGTTTTTCAATGTTCATATCGGAAAGACGTTATATATTGCCAGTCACGGTCGATTTAAATTACTTTAAAAGTGGTCACTTTTAATTTAAAAGTTACTTATTTCGTGGTCAAAATACTTATTTCGTGGTTACTTATTTCGCGACCCCTTTAACACTCCGTAGTCACACCTATTTTTTCAAACAAGGAAGTCAGTCTGGGTCATTTTGACCCGAGACGAACTTTGATCGTTCGCCATTTGACCATTTATTCACCGATCGTGTTGAAAAAATTCTCGAATGTACTTGCGATATTGCTAAATTGATTGCTATAAAAAAAGAAGTGCCTCAGGAATTGTTAACATATTAAAAAAATTAGCGAAAAATTTGTTTTTTTTTTTAAACTGAATTTTACGAAAAAATTCACTATTTTTTTAATTTTTAATATTTTTTGCTAAAAATTTCCAATTATGTTCTTGAAACAGAGCTAAATGAAGAAAAAATTTGTATATTAGTGTACTATTTAAAAAAGGTATTTATTTCGCTAGGTGACGAAGGTGGTTTTTTGAGTAAAGAAAATCGACAATTTTCGTAAAAAAAAAAACGGAAAAAATTATTTTAAAAAATTTGATTACATTTTGTGGACGCATTTAATTTTACAAAATTGCAAATGTAGAAATTAATATTATTACTCCGTTCTTTACATTAATCGAGGAGCTACTTATTTAAGGAGGTTGGAGGAGTTGTCGCTAAAAGGGGGTGCCCCAGGGAAATCCTAACTCAAAAATTTTAAACAAAACCCCCTATATTGTAGTATATCGTTTAAAAATGCATATAATAAGAAAAATTTTGGCGCAACCAGAGGTCGATACATTAACTCGTTCGGGAATTATTTTGGGTCGAAAATTTGCTTTTTCGAACTTTGACTCTAAATTACTCCCGAACTGATCAACGTATCGAACTCTGGTTTGCGCCAAAATTTTTCTTATTTTATGCCCTTTCAAACGATATACTACAATACAGGGTGTTTTAAGACCTCTGCAACAAACTCTGAGGAAAGATAGGTCTCGCAGAAAGGATCATTTTTTGTCGAGCAACTCATGTCCTCTGACGCATCGTTTAGGAGCTACGCGACCGCATAGACTGACCTTAGGTGACATGTATTACAATATTATAAGATAAATTATTTATTTATTTTTTCAAGTACACTTTTTCAAGTACTACTGCGGTCGCGTAGCTCCTAAACGATACGTCAGAAATCATAAGTTGCTTGACAAAAAATGATCCTTTCTGCAAGACCTATCGGTCCTCAGAGTTTGTTGCAGAGGTCCTGAAACACCCTGTATAGCGGGTTTTATTTGAAATTTTTGAGTTGGGGTCCTTCTGGGGCACTCCCTTGGAGGGACAACCCCCTCAACTCTTTTGAATGAGTAGCCCCTCTAAATGATTGAACACGTATTTCACGACTTTTCATAATTTTGAGCCGTTTCCAAAATATAGGGGACCGACTTTATAGATACCTTGTACAAATCAAAGTACGGGCCAAGTTTATATGCTTTATTTTCATTTTAGGTCTGTTTTAGGGTGGTTTAGAATTTTTCTGAAATCAGAAAGAAGTTACAGAAAAGTAAAATAAAAGTTATTACCAAATTAAATTTTTTTAATTGACGAAAACTGGCAATCACTTCTGACGGTCACAAACGTTAGGACTCTTTAGACCGAGAATCCGGTCCTTCTATCAAAACGCTTAAAATTAAGCCCCTTAAATTAAGATGGAAAAATTCCCTCTCCCTTCCTTAATTAAATCGATATCGATTTAATATTAAAATCACTGTAAAAACTTATTGCAAAAAATATTACCCCAGCCAGGGTTCGAACCTGGAATCTCCCGCATTCCGTTCGGGTGTCTTAACCAATTCGACTACCGGGGCATGTGGCAATATTTATCGCAATAGTACATCTAAACAATCATAAGATGGAACACTGATATTTTACGTCGACGGTGTATATTCAACGATGAGATACATTTACTTCGCCAGTGTATAAATAACCAAATTAAATTTTCTTAATCGACGAAAACTGGCAATCACTCCTGACGGTCACAAACGTTAGGACTCTTTAGACCGAGAATCCGGTCCTTCTACCAAAACGCTTAAAATTAAGCACCTTAAATTAAGATAAAAAAATTCCCTCTCCCTTCCCTAATTAAATCGATATCGATTTAATATTAAAATCACTGTAAAAACTTATTGCGAAAAATATTACCCCAGCCAGGGTTCGAACCTGGAATCTCCCGCATTCCGTTCGGGTGTCTTAACCAATTCGACTACCGGGGCATGTGGCAATATTTATCGCAATAGTACATCTAAACAATCATAAGATGGAACATCGATATTTTACGTCGACGGTGTATATTCAACGATGAGATACATTTACTTCGCCAGAGTATAAATAACCAAATTAAATTTTCTTAATCGACGAAAACTGGCAATCACTCCTGACGGTCACAAACGTCAGGACTCTTTAGACCGAGAATCCGGTCCTTCTATCAAAACGCTTAAAATTAAGCACCTTAAATTAAGATGGAAAAATCCCCTCTCCCTTCCCTAATTAAATCGATATCGATTTAATATTAAAATCACTGTAAAAACTTATTGCAAAAAATATTACCCCAGCCAGGGTTTGAACCTGGAATCTCCCGCATTCCGTTCGGGTGTCTTAACCAATTCGACTACCGGGGCATGTGGCAATATTTATCGCAATAGTACATCTAAACAATCATAAGATGGAACACCGATATTCTACGTTGACGGTGTATATTCAACGATGAGATACCCGAACGGAATGCGGGAGATTCCAGGTTCGAACCCTGGCTGGGGTAATATTTTTCGCAATAAGTTTTTACAGTGATTTTAATATTAAATCGATATCGATTTAATTAAGGAAGGGAGAGGGAATTATTCCATCTTAATTTAAGGTGCTTAATTTTAAGCGTTTTGATAGAAGGATCGGATTCTCGGTCTAAAGAGTCCTAACGTTTGTGACCGTCAGGAGTAATTGCCAGTTTTCGTCGATTAAGAAAATTTAATTTGGTTATTTATACACTGGCGAAGTAAATGTATCTCATCGTTAAAAGTTTATTAATTAATTTAAAAATATTTTGCAAAAACCTGGAAATTCAAACAATCGCATGTTGAATTAGTCAAGCATTACTGTTGTCCTATTTCTTATCGATACTAGGTCAATAGATTGACAGTACTTATTAGGAAAATTTCACAAGTTTTAGCAAACAAGACATAATTAAAATGACTAAATATATATTGGGTTGAACGGAAAGTTTGTTCCGTTTTTTTTTTTCTAAGATAGCTCAGGATGTAAATAAATGCAGCTAACTTTACTCCAATTAACTTAAACCAGTATGCGTTGATAGCTTACATTCCAACGTGCATTTAAAAAAACTTGTGAAAATTAGTTGTTTTGGCTCAAATTCCGAATAGCTTCTACCTTGGAATTTGATAAAATTTTACAGGTATGTAATACCCACTAAATGAAGTAAAAATCCAGTGTTGAGTTGCGGAAATGCTTAGTTTCCGATAAAAAAATTTTTCTATTATTTGGTTTAATTATATTTTTTTAAGGTTTTGACATAAAATATAAGGTAAAACTGTTAGTGGACCTTCTCTTTAACGACCTTGACCTGAAACGAGGTCCATCCCCCCCCCCCTGTGAAACACGCTTCTCTCTCCATGCATGTACGTTGCAAGTTGTAAAGCGAGGTCCACGCATGTACTTTGCAAGTTGTAAAGCGAGTCTTACCAGCGGAGGTGGTGCGGGAGGGGGGCCAAAGACCCCCCTTGCACCCTCCCTCCCAGATGTATGTATGTTTGTGTATGGTAATTTTTGATTTGAAGATTGAATTACAGCATGTGTCCAATGTCTAGACACTTCATGAAGTGCTACATTACCGCATGTGGCTATTTTGTTGGATTTTGGATTTTTTGTCTAGGCTTAGATTAGTTTTTTTATGCCCGGCTTCGCCCCTCTCCCGCCTACATGTGTACTCTCTATATAGACATTTAATTAATTGTAAACAGTAATTACTATCAGTAAATTATAACTTATTTTTTGTTTTGTTTTTTTAATTTCTTTGTTCCTATTTGTTTCCGCAAAAAATCCTTTACGGTGTGAACATTTCCTCAAATAGTCTACAATTGCTGCAAGTTTCATCAAATTCGGAGGTAGGGGCTATTCGGAATTCTTACCAGTGTCGTATCTTAGGAGTATAACCTCAAAGTTTTATAAAAAATAAATTAAAAATAAAAAGTTATGATTTTTTATGTGAAAAAACGGTGACCGGACTTAATCTCCTGGACTTAATCTCTCCGGACAAAAACCCCTTGTACAAAAATCCCTCCGGACAAAATCTCCCTGTACAAAAATCTCTCCCGGACATATTCTCCCCAGAAAAATTCACCCCGGACAAAATTTCCCTGCATGTACACAAATTTAGATATGTGTACATGGGTTTGGAGGTGGAGTCTTCCGCAGGGGGATGGAACCTACTGAATCCACGCACGTACTTTCCCACCCACGGATTTACATACAGGTCTTGGAACGATGGTGGTGGGGGTAAGCCCTCTTACTGACGTAATTTTTAATTCGCCCCATGGCCACGAAAGTCGCAACGATCTAAAATGCAACGTAAAATTTGCTGCGTTTTATCGCACATGTGTTCAGACTGTATTCCGTAACCACGGAGACCGTGTCTGTGTCCGTGTCCCAACGTTTTCCTTAGTCTTGTTATTTGCATTTGAAATTATGACGAAAACGTGTATTGTGCCGCAATGCCAAACAGCCTTTAAAACATCAAAGAAATGTTCTACTTTTAAAAAGTACCATCGAACACCGTATAACAACGCGAGAAATGGTTAGCCGCAATTCCGGGTATCGTTGCACTTAAGCAATCGGCATATTAGGCATTAAATTATGTCTTGTTCTTTGCAAATAAAAGTTTTTTATACCTTCTGTATATGATATACAATTATATAATATTCATTTGTATTAAGAAATATAAAAATACATTAAGAAATACCCAATTTTCGGCGGCATTGTATCGTAAAAAAGAATAAATAAAATGTATGAGAAAATATACATACAAATCCGAGATATCCACTGCTACCTTATCTTATTCTTTTTCTAAATTGTTAATAAAAAATCATATCGTTTTTTTTTGCATTTCTTTGAGATTTATATTATTTTGCAATTTTGATAAATACGAGGTAAGTATTGATATGCGACAGACATATATTAGAAAGAGATTGAAAATCTGTTTCTACCTCTCCAGACTCTTACTTCTAGAGACTCTAGTATTTTTATAGATCGCTGCGCCTCTCGTGGATCGTGGCTATGAAGCAAATTAGATTTTACTTTAATAAGACGACCATCCCCACCACTAAAATTTGAGCTCGTTCCAAGACCTGTATACAAGACCGTGTTTTCACCCACACAATTGGGTTGGGTTAGGTTAGTTTTTTTGGAAGTGAAGCCCCCCGCAGGGGGCGGAACCTACTGTATCCACACGTACACTTTCTCACCCCCTTGTACACAAATACCCCTAGGAAAAAAACTTTATGGCATATTACACACACATCTGCAAAATACATATTTCAATAATAAACACTACGAATAGCAAAATAAAAAAGTGTGCAAGTAGAAACGTGAACATTGCTTCCTCATAGTTTCTAAGTGTGCAAGTAGAAACTTGAACATTGCTTTCTCATAGTTTCTAAGTGTGCAAGTAGAAACTTGAACATTGCTTTCTCATAGTTTCTAAGTGTGCAAGTAGAAACTTGCACATTGCTTTGTCATAGTTTTTAAGTGAGCAAGTAGAAACTTGCACATTGCTTTCTTACAGTTTTCAAGTGAGCAAGTAGAAGTTTGCACCTTGCTTTGTCATAGTTTTTAAGTATGCAAATTATAAATTTGCACATTCCTTAATCAACATTTTATTTCGCTCATAAAACTTCCTCTTTGAAAAAGCCAAATTTTTTCTTTGATATATAATTATTAGTAAATATTTATTAATTTGGCTTCCTCATAGAGGAAGTTTTATGAGCGAAATAAAATGTTGATTAAGGAATGTGCAAATTTATAATTTGCATACTTAAAAACTATGACAAAGCAAGGTGCAAACTTCTACTTGCTCACTTGAAAACTGTAAGAAAGCAATGTGCAAGCTTCTACTTGCTCACTTAAAAACTATGACAAAGCAATGTGCAAGTTTCTACTTGCACACTTAGAAACTATGAGAAAGCAATGTTCAAGTTTATACTTGCACACTTAGAAACTATAAGAAAGCAATGTTCAAGTTTCTACTTGCACACTTAGAAACTATGAGGAAGCAATTTTCACGTTTCTACTTGCACACTTAGAAACTATGAGGAAGCAATGTGCAAGTTTCTACTTGCACACTTAAAAACTATGAGGAAGCAATGTGCAAGTTTCTACTTGCACACTTAGAAACTATGAGAATGCAATGTTCAAGTTTCTACTTGCACACTTAGAAACTATAAGAAAACAATGTTCAAGTTTCTACTTGCACACTTAGAAACTATGAATAAGCAATGTGCAAGTTTCTATTTGCACACTTAAAAACAATGAGGAAGCAATGTGCAAGTTTCTATTTGCACATTTAAAAACTATGAGGAAGCAATGTGCAAGTTTCTACTTGTACACTTAAAAGGTATAAGGAAGCAATGTGCAAGTTTTTACTTGCACACTTAAAAAGTATATAAGGAAGCAATGTGCAAGTTTCTACTTGCATACTTAAAAGTAAAATTTTTGAAAATTTTTATTATGGTTTTATACAAAAATTAGTACTTTTTTGAAAATTTGATTGCTTTAAACTCTTAATAAAATTATAATTTCTTAAAACTCTCAAATCGTAGTTTAAATCGACTGAACGAAAACACAACCTGTTTCGCACGATAGGTCATATAACGTAATAATTATTTATTCTTTTCTGGGTGTTATCCTATAAGACTTTAGAACCCGGTGCATACATTTTAATAAATAAAGTATGAATAAAGAATGCAGGGTATTGAATTTGGCTAGAAATGTCCTTGGTTGCTCTTTTACAAACAAGATAGCGGGATGTATTCTTTTTAAAGAGAGGTTTCTCTTTTTTTTCCACCTTTTATTCTCTTAACTTCTATTTCTTCCTGTTCCCTATCTTTTTTCGTTACTTCGTTCTTAACTTCCATTTCTTCCTGTTTCCTATATTTTCTCGTTTCTTTATTTGACATATTTCATATACTGATTTGTGAAACACGTTCACTTTTTATCTCGTCTTTATGACAGCTCGTAACGTAGCAACATATATTGTAACATTAGAACGAAATTAACGGTAACATGTAATCAAACATAAAAGCACAACCTGCTTCGCGCGAAATCATATAAGATAATAATTATTTTTATTTATATTACTTTATATTAATATAATATAAATTAGTTGTAGGTACACATAAATTTTTTATTTCTACTTTAAAATAATTTTTGAAATATATATAAATTAAAATTATATAAATTAAAGTTGATAATAGAAAAAATACATACAGTATTCTAAAATACATATAAATGGCTTCTGTTAAATTAATATAAAAATTTACTTTTACTAAAACTGGTTTGACGCAATTTTCCTAATTTTATTATATTTTTAGGTTTTTTTTATCCCTATTTCATATACACTTCTTTAAGATTTGGTTGATGTTCTTAAAATATAACTGAAAATTCAAAATTTTATTTAAAAAACCTCTTTACCAATTATTGCCAAATTCAGTGATCAAATTATAAAATGATGAAGAAGCAATGTGCTCTAATTTGTACACTTTTTTATTATATTGGCAATTTTTTTTCTGTTATATTTTTCAGTCTTTTCTACCCTTATTTCATATACAATTCTTTATTATTTTGTTAATTTGTTTTTGAGTTATAGCCTTTTAATTGTAAGTATACATTTAAAAAATATAGTTTTATAGGTATTATTATTCTTTAATTAGGGACTTCCGTTTCCGGCACGTTGATGGTGACAGGTGTGCTTGCGTTGGAGTGAAAGATTGTGGTGAGGTTGAGTCTGGAGAGAGCTGGGGAGGACGTGAACGGTGGAGCGGGAGGGTGTAGAGGTGCGAGAGGGCGGAGGTGATAAGGTTGTATAAGGGTGGAGGCGATAAAGAGGAGAAAAGATAAGGAAAGTGACGGGTGAGAGGGTACTGGCAGTGTAGCGCGCACGAGCATAGGTTAGTAAAGATATAGAGGGGAGAGTTACTGAAAAGGCAGTGTCGCGCAAGCGACCATAGGCTAGTCAGAATATAGAGGGAATAACTACTGAAAGTGTATTAAGTCATAGGATAGATAGCAAGAAAGAGAGGTAGATAAGGGTAAGATCGGCGGATGGAGACAGAGAGAGAAACAGGAATAGAGAGTGAATTGCAGGGAGATAAAGGAAAGAGGAGAGAGGGGGAAGAGGAGAAGAAAACGAGAGGCAGGCCAACAAAGGCGGTGGAGCTTGCCAAACAGAGAGGAAGAGCGGATAGTCTATCGGGATCGGTCAAAGAACTCATCCTAAAAAGGAAAAGAAAGGAATTAGAGGAAGAAGCGGCGGCTAGAGCGGAGAAAGAAATTCTAGAAAGATTCAACGAAACAACAAGGATTAATAGATCTCCGCCGACGAAGATTAAAAAAGAAGAAGAGGGTGAACGAAACATGGCGGCAGAGGAGATGTTAAAGGAGATATTAAGGAAATTAGAGGAACAAGAGAAAGAAAGGCAAAAAGATAAGGAGGAAAGGAAAAAAGATAAGGAGGAAATAAAAAACGAAATTAAGAGTCTAAGGGAGGAATTGAAAAAGGAGCGAGGAAAAATGGGAGAAGCAGAGGGAGGTGATAGAAGAAAGGGTAAAAAAGATGGAGGAGAAGATAGAGAAAATAGAGGTTAAGGGCGCAGACGAGATCAATGGTAGGGAGTTACTGGGAAAAATGAAGGAGATAGAGAGAAATATGGAGATGACGGAGAGAAGAAGGAGGAAGAATAATATAATCGTGAAAGAAGAGAAGGTAGGAAGCGACAAGGAAAGGAAAGAGAAATTCGAAAAGCTGGTAGAAGAATTAATCAAAACAGGAGGGATTGTTGAAGAAATTCAAGATCTAGGGTATGGAGACAATAAAATGAAGCTGTTGAGATGCAAAAACTGGGAAGCCAAAAGAGACATTATGAAGAAAAAGAAGGAATTAGGAAAGAAATATGGAAGTTTTCTGGATGATGACCTCACAAAAGAGGAAAGACGGATACAAACAGAGATAAGAAGGATAGCACGAGAGAAGAAAGAAAAAGGAAAAAGAGTCACAATTGGTTATCAAAAGATATGGGAGGATAACAAAGAATGGAGATGGAACGAGATTAAAGGGAGGTTAGAGGAAGGGATTGGCTTTCATAGGGCTTAAAGAGAAGAAAGAGGACGAAGAAAGGGAGAAAGCGAGAGGCAAAAGAGGGAGGGAGGAGTCTCGGGAGGGGAATCGGGAAGAGGGAGGGAAAGCAGAAGAAGGGCAGTGTCCTTCATATACAGAAGAGGAGGAAGAGGAGGGCAAAGAAAGTATAAGGGGGGACGAAGGGGAGAACGCAGGAGGAAAGGACGGAGAGGAGGCTGAGAGCTATGGAAGTAGAGTGAAAAAGAAAGACAAGAGAGAGGAGAAGACATGGAAGGTAGTATTCTGGAATGTGGCGGGCATAGCTAATAAGGATAAAGAGTTCTGGGATGGGATAAAGGAATGGGATGTAGTGATATTGATGGAGACATGGCTGGATGAGAGGGGTTGGGAGTGGTTGAAAGAAAAGATCCCAAATGAATACAGATGGAGAGTGCAGATGGCGACCAGGAGGAACAAGAAAGGGAGGGCGAGTGGGGGCATGTTATTAGGAATACGGAGGAGAATTGAAGAAATAAACGAAGAAGGAAGAGTGGAGGAGGAGGAGGGAAAAATCGAATGTAAGATAAGAATCGAAAAAGAGACATGGAGAATAATAGGACTATATGTGAAGGATGATATGGACAGGAAGCTAGAAGGCTTGAAAGATAGGACGGAGGAGGGAGAGAAGGGAGTAAGAACTTTAATAGGTGGAGACTTTAATGCTAGAACGGGTGAAGAAAGAGGTTGGGAGGTAGAGGACGAGAGAAAGATGGAGGGGGGAGGGGGGAGGGAGGAGATCAAAAGACAAGAAAATAAATAGGGACGGAAGAAAGCTACTGGATTTCATTGAGGAAAGAGGTTGGATGATATTAAACGGAGGAGTGAAAGGAGACGAGGAAGGAGAATTTACGTACACAGGAGGGAGGGGCGAGACAGTTATAGACTACGTGATAGGGGAGGAGGAGGTCAGAGGAAGGTTGGAAAGACTGGAAGTAGGAGAAAATGTAGACTCAGATCATCACCCATTAATAGTATGGGTGAGGGGTGAGCTTGAGAATAATCAGGGAAGGAGAGAAGGAGAAAGAGCAAGAAGGAGAGGATTATGGAACGAGGAGGGGAGATCGCAATTCAGAGAGAGGTTGGGGAAGATAGAGGGAGGAAAAGGAGAGCTGCAAGAGGATATAGGGGTAGGAATGGCAAGGATAAGGAGAGTAATAGAGGAGAATGAAAGCGAAGGAGGAAGAATGGTCTATAAGAGCAGAAGAGGATGGTGGGACGAAGAGTGCAAAGAGAAAAAAAGAGAGACGAGGAAAGAGCTGAGAAAGTGGAGGAAAGGAAAAGGAGAGGTGGAAGGATATAGAGAAGGGAAGAGGGAGTACAGAGAAATGTGCAAAAGAAAGAAGAAAGAGGAAAAGGAAAGGATGATAAGAGAAATAGGGGAAGCGAGAACGGAAGCAAAGGTATGGGAGCTGATAGGTAGAGTAAGAAAAGGAAGGAAGAGGAGAAACGAAGAGATAAAGATGGAAGAATGGAAGGAGTACTTCATGGAATTAATGGGTGGGATGGAGAATAGGGTAACGAATGGAGAAGGGGGTGGGGGCAGACAAGAAGAGGAGGAGATAGAACTGGAGGAGGTAAGAAACGTAATAAAGAAATTGAAAACAGGAAAGGCAATAGGTAGTGACGGGATACCAAACGAAGCGTGGAAATTCGGAGGAGAAGATATAGTGATATGGATATGGGAAATATGTAAAAGGGTTTGGAGAGGGGAAGGATGGCCGGAACAATGGAAGGAAGGGGAAATAATCCCAATAATAAAGAAAGGAGAAGGGCGAGAGGTGAAGGATTATAGAGGAAATAACAATTATGTCTTCGATGTATAAAATCTACACAGCGATACTAGCAGAAAGAATAAGGAAGGAGGTTGAAATGAAGAATCTGATCCCCGATAATCAGGCAGGATTCAGAAAAGGAATGGGAACGATGGACCAAATATTCGCGCTAAACTATTTGATAAATAGGCAGCTGGGAAAGAAGAAAGGAAAGATGACTGTATTCTACGTAGATCTGAAAGCTGCGTTTGACTCAGTGGATAAAGGAGTGCTATTTAGGACGATGAAGGAGAGAGGAGTGAGACAGGGTTTAATAGACAGGGTAAAGGAGGTATTGAGAGAAACGAAGAGTAAGGTAAGACTAGAAAGAGAGAATGGGGGAACATTTTGGATGGCAAAGGGCGTGAGACAAGGGTGCCCACTAAGTCCGATACTATTCAATCTATTAATCGCGGACATAGAAGAGTATTTGAAAAAGGGGAGATGGGGAGGAGTAAAGCTGGGGGGGGGAGAAAATCTACTCGCTAATGTATGCGGATGATATAGCACTGATGGCGGAGGAGGAACAGGACATGAGAGCGATGATAAGCAGGCTGGAGGGTTACCTGGACATGAAAGGTTTAACTTTGAGTGCAGAGAAATCAAAAATAATGAGATTCAGAAAGGGTAGAGGAAGGAAGAAAAAGTATGACTGGAGGTGGAAAGGAAAGAAGTTGGAAGAAGTGAAAGAATTCAAATACTTAGGATACACGCTGAAAGAAAATGGAGGACAAGAGGCACACATCAGAGAGAGAAGAAGGAAGGCAGCGAGGGTAATGAGGGAAGTTTGGGGGATAGGGAAAAGAATGTGGAAAAAGGATTGGAAAAGAAGGTTGTGGCTATACGACACCTTGGTTTGGACAGTGATGGGATACGGGGCAGAAATATGGGGATGGAAAGAAAGGAAGGAGGTAGAAGGCATACATGAAAGATATCTTAGATGGACATTGGGATTAAATTGGAGGACCCCAGGATATATGGTGAGAGATGAACTGGAGAGGGAGATGATGAGAGGCCGAGCTAGTAAGAGAGCTTGGAAATTCGAAAAGAAGCTAGGGGAGGGCAAAGGAGGGGGAATAGCGAGGAAATGTCTGGAGGAAATGAAAGAGAGATGGAAAGAGGGGAAGATAATAGGAAGGTGGGAGCAAGAAAGAAAGAGTTATCTGGAAGAGTTAGGGGTGGGAGCCGAAGAGGAGGAAGAATTGGAAGCCGAAAGTTTGACAAGGAAAGAGATTTGGAAACAAAAGCAGGAAAGGGGTGAAAAGATAGCAGACTCGAGATACAATCGTTGGTATAAATTTGTAAGAAAGGATGGGATACCGGAATATTTAAAGAAGGGGATGGGGAGGAATCGAGGTGGAGTAGGATTGCAAAGTTCAGACTTGGTAATGAAATTAGAGAAGGACTATATTGGGAGGAGGAGGAGAATAGAAAATGTAGGATGTGTGGGAGGGAAGTGGAAACATGGGAACACGTATGGGAAGAGTGTATGAGATGGGAGAAGTGGAATGGGGAGGTGTGGCAGGAAGTGGTGGGGAGGTTGCTGGAGAGGAGGGAGAGGGAGAGGAATGGATGAGGGCGATTGAGGAATTGAGACAGGAGGGAGGGAGGAGAATCGAAGAGATGGATGAGGGAAAGTGTATGAATGGAATATCTGAGTGAATGGAACGATTGAAAAGACGCAAAAGGAAACGGAAGTCCAGCCTTAGAGATAAGATAGTTGTAAGAGCAAGCGTAAAGGCGAGCGAGCGTATAAGCGTAAGCGTGAGCGTATAGGCGAGCGAGCGGGCGAGCGAGAGAGCATGGAAGAGAGAGATCGAGGCTAGGGCAGGTTAGGAAGCACGAATATGTACAGGGTTGGGTACATCCCTTCAAAATGCCAATTGTAAAGGTTTGGGTACGTTCCTTAAAAACGCCCTTTAAGGCTCCTTTGGAGCAAATAAAGTACCTATTCTATTCTATTATAAGTAAATTTAACTAATTTAAAGGTTTTTTAAAGTATTAATAAAGATATTTTATTATTTATAATTGAGATTTTATTTGGTGAAATATTTAAAGTTTATTTTTTAATATATATTTTGGGTTTAAAAGATTTATTAAATTAAGTATAAGACAAGGATTAGATACCCTATCATTTTAAAGGAAAATAAATATAATTAAAGATTAAATATTGATGTATTAAATTTAGATAATTTGGCGGTATTTTAAATAGTTAGAGGAACTTGTTGATTAATTTGATAATCCACGATAAGAGGTACCTAAATTTAAATTTTTATATATTGTTGTTTGAAGATTATTTTAGGAGAATTGATAATTAATAAATTTGATAGGATTATAATTCAAATCAAAATGTAGAATTTTTAGGGTTTAAATGAGTTACAATTTAAAGTAATAATAAATTTATATTTTAAATAATATAATGAAAGTGGATTTAATAGTAAATTTATATTAATTTTGTAGGTTGAATTAATTGATAAAATATGTACAAATTGCCCGTCATTTTCATGAATAAATATAATTGAAAAAAGTCGTAACAAAGTAAGTGTATAGGAATATGTATTTAGATGATAAAATTAATAAATTAAGTATTTCATATTTAATTTTTTTTAAGGAAAAGATTGTTTGATAATTTAATTAAAATTATAAAAATATTTAAAGGTTGTATTATAAAAAATTAATTAATTATAATAATTATATGAGGAAAGTAATATAAGTGAGTATATGGTAAATTTAAATAAAAAATTTTTGTTTATTGTACCTTTGTATCAGTGGTTATTAAAATAAAAGTTATAGATATTTAATTTTCTCGAAATTAAGGGAGCGAATGAATTATTATTGTTAATGTGGAATAATTATCTTGAAAAATTTATTAGTAAATATATTTTAGTCAACCTTAATGATATCTAGTTTTTTTAAATTAAATTTAATTTAGTTTTATATAAGACATAAATTAATTTTAGATAAAATATATTTTTATAAAGTAAAACATTTATGGGATAAATTATAAATGTAATTAAAATAAAAATTATTAATATATAATTATAATAATATTTATAGAATTGGAATTTAATATAAAAAATTTAATAATTTATGAAATTATTGTATAATTGTAAAATTTGTAAAAGTTATTTCAGTATTCAAGAAAATATTAATTAAAAATTATATTAATTAATTAAGTAATAATAATATTAGTAAAATTTATATATTTAATTTTTAATAAGAATTAATTTTAATATAAGTTTAAGGAATTAGGCAAATTTAAAGTTCACCTGTTTAATAAAAACATGGTTTTTTGATAATAATTTAAAATTGTTTTCTGCTCTATGAGATTATATTTTTAAATGGCTGCAGTATATTGACTGTACTAAGGTAGCATAATCAATTGCTTTTTAAATGAAAGCTGGGATAAAAGAATTGATGAAATTTTTACTGTCTTAAATTTAAATATTTAATTTGTTAATTAAGTAAAAATACTTAAGTGAAATTATGGGACGATAAGACCCTATAGAATTTAATATAAAAATAATTTAATTTTAGATTAGTGTAGTTGATTTTATATTTAATTGGGAGGATTGTTAAATTTATAAACTTTAATTATTAAAGAGAATATTGGTGAATAAAGGATAAAAGGAGTGGTTGATAAATTTAATAAGAATTAATTACCTTAGGGATAACAGCGTAATATTTTTAGAGAGACCTTATCAATAAGAATGATTGCGACCTCAATGTTGAATTAAAGTAAAAATTAAATGTAGATATTTAATATTTAAGTCTGTTCGACTTTTGGAATTTTACATGATTTGAGTTTAGATCGGCGTGAGCCAGATCGGTTTTTATCTATAATTAATTTATAAGTATTTGTACGTGTTCAGAAAAGGTTGTATTATTCGAATGAGTTACCGACCGAAAGGCGGTAAGGCAGAAATCATAGCTCGAATCGGATGGCTCTCGTGAACGCACCACGGAAGGCGGGCGGCGCCACTTCCTGGCTCGCTACGCTTGAAATTAGACAAGTCGGAGCGGGTGAACTCGGAGTGTTCATACCGAAAAGGAGGAACGATTTCCTTATTCCGGTTACGGTCGTCGAACAGTGACGACGTACGCGTGTCGATTCCTGAGAATCTTTGTGTAACAGTCGAGTCATATTCTCGTTGCGAGTGCGAAACAGATTACCACAGACACACCGTCTAGCCAATCTTCCGATCCAGAGGAACCGAGGAGATTACGGACTTGGATGGGACCGACTGACTTCGAGATTGAGAGGATGGGACGGCGTAACGCCGTCGCCATCTTATCGAGACGATCCTCCCGGTATACCCGAGGACGGATATTCTATTCTTACGAGCGGTATCTCGGTGTCCCTCTCTAGTAGGCACCGAGAGAATTCATACATGAGGTAAGGAGACTGACTCTGATGCGGTAATGCCGAGGATTACGTCTAGAAGTACTAATCCGTCGGTTCGCTTTCAGAACTGTCTCTCATTTCTTTCTACGAAGCCTAGAAGTGCTTCGTAACCGAGCAAGGAGCGAGACACGTGTAAACGTGTAATTCACTGACGAGATACCTATACGTATCGCTGTGCTAGTTACGCACATCTTGAGATGAACGTTCATGACTTTCCTTTCTTTTCTTTGTTACGTGTCGAAACGAGCGTGATAGTATATTCTATCTCGTTCTTTCCTTTGTTAACAATCGAGCGCTCGATCACTGCGTATGCGACCTTGCAAGGTATATATCATATTTCTTTTGTATTCATTGCGGCATTTCTGTGTTTGAGAATCGGATCAATCTTTGACTTGAGAACGTGTTGGTATAACCAACCGTTGCTGTATTTCTTAACGGAACAGCGTTACTGCTTTCGAGATATTGTAAAATTGACAAGTTCTAATCTGTCGATGAGACTAACGACACGAGCTGTGATTTCTTCATTGAGATGTGATTTCAAGTACAATTCGTATTCAAAATAAGTTGTAGTATTATTGGAGAGTTTATGATTCTATTACAACAGTCATTAAAATTAGTATATATTCATTCAGTTGATTTATGAAGTTACAGTCCACTAAGTTTCTTTCAAGATTGGTTTATTCTCTGATTA
The DNA here is from genome assembly GCA_030770355.1 of Harpagoxenus sublaevis. Taxonomy (NCBI): domain Eukaryota; kingdom Metazoa; phylum Arthropoda; class Insecta; order Hymenoptera; family Formicidae; genus Harpagoxenus; species Harpagoxenus sublaevis. The sequence continues at coordinate 186,848 of JASTWR010000262.1, forward strand.
TATGGTTTATATTATGTATATTGCGTTTATGATTCTAATGTTTATGATTGAATTTCAATATGTTATGTATAACCGATAACGCCGCTTAGAGCGCGGATATATTTATATGTACTGATTCTGATTATACTGCCATTTATGATTTATATTCTATTTACATGTTTTCTTATGATTGATGTTCATATATTCGATATGTATAATTTTGTAAAGAATACTGGCAAGGTTTTTTCGGCAGTTTCCCTTGCCCTTGCGGTGTATACTGGTATTCTTTTGATTACTTCTGCCGATTGATTTCTTTATTTGATATTAAAACAAGATTCAAAATTCAACGAGAGTCGTTTCAATGTGTTGCTTCCTCACATATATATTCACGAGTCCAGACTTAAGATAAGTTTGTACATAATTTTGGTCCTTCGAGCCGGATAATGAATCCGGACTCAGAGTTTGAGTTACAGATTAAATTCAGAATTGTGAAATCAAATATAGTTTGAAAGTCGAATCGAATGATAGAGAGATTTATTGTTACATTCTTTCAAGTAACGTCCGGATTTGAGGAGCGACACATTGAATATCTCATAGAGTGTATATCGGAACAAAGACACAGTTGTAAGGTGCGATTCACGAGAGCTATCTTTAACTTTGACAAACATGGAGCCTAATCAGATAATCGAACGGTTGAATCAACAACTTGTGTTGAGTCATTCAATTTCTACCGCCTATGATAACTTTGTTGGTGACGGGTTATCAAGATTTACGAAACAACGAGTCGATTTCCATCTTTCTTTGTTACATGATACGTGGAGTTCGTTCAGTTCAGCTCACGACGCGATTCTGTTGTCTCTGGTCAAGCTCTCGGATGAGAACGGCCAGTTAATTCGGACACATTCATATTTCGCGGATCAGTTATTCTCCGTGACTCACATGTGTTATCTCGCAGCAGTTGAGCAGATTAATTCTAGTCTCAACACCAACCAACCGAGTATTACCGGATCTTCTACGATCCAATCTTTACCTAACGAGGTCCAAGCACCTACCTGTTATCATAGCCAACACGCACGCTTACCACGGATTAACATCCCTAAATTTGACGGCACTCCATCTGAGTGGCTTAATTTCAGAGATTTATTTTCCTCTCTTGTCCTATCGAATTTGACTTTGACATCTGTCGAGAAACTGCAGTATTTGAAAACCAGTTTGATCGGTACAGCCGCTCATTTAATTAAGAACACAACGCTCACTTCTGAGAACTTTTCTAAAGCATGGGAATCGTTAGTGTCATTTTATGACAACCCACGCATTCAAGTCAATACCGTATTACAATCCTTAGTCGACCTCAAACCTGTGAACAGGGAATCTGCTGTTGAATTGGAAGGTTTGTACACTTCCGTTCTCCAAATCTACAGAACATTAGAAACGCTGCAACGCCCCGTTGAAACGTGGGACGACTTTCTTGTTTTTATGACTGTTCAAAAGCTAGATTCTGAATCTGTTAAAGCTTGGGAGAACACATTGGGATCTTCAAAAGTTCCCCCATCATGGCAAAAGTTTAGTGAATTTCTGATCACTCGTCTTTTCTCGCTTAAAGCCTACGAGAAGTCTCGTAATAGCAAGACTGCATCAAAACAAGTTAGGGTTACTGCCAAGGCTCATTACCAAAGGAAAATCAACTGATGCTTCGCCGAGTTATGCACCTACGTGCTTGATATGCAAGGGAAAGCATTATGTTAGCAAGTGCCCGAAATACTTGGACGAAACTGTCACTCAGAAATTGGCCCTCGTAGCCAAGCACAAGCTGTGCTACAACTGTCTAGGAAGTCATCGGGTATCACAGTGTAAAGTTACAAAACGATGTCAGAGGTGCGCCAAGAAACATCACACAACAATCCATCGGATGGATGTTCCATCTACCAAGGAGGTAAAATCAGAGCCCCAACGACAATCTGACTCTACAGTGGTAACTCAGGATAAGGCCAAGGTGCTCCATTCTGCAGTTCTTACAACCTCTTACGTTTTGTTAGCAACCGCACAGGTGTTCATTGTTTCAGAGCGGAATGAAATCCGGAAGGTTCGAGCTTTACTAGATCAGGGTTCGGAGATTTCTTTAATCTCTGAACGAGTCGTACAACAGCTTAGGCTGCCTCGAGAACATTCGTCACTCTCTTTAGTCGGAATAGTTGACCAAAAATCGAATAAAACGTTTGGATGTACTTCCTTTGAGATTAGATCACATTTCAGCTCGGATTTGATTTTGGTAATATCTGCATATATTCTCCCAAAGCTTACTACTTCTATTCCTTCGGTTGAATTGTCTCAAAATTCCTGGCCTCATTTAGAAGGCATTCAATTAGCAGATCCCGAATTCTTTTCACCGAGTTCAATTGATCTAATCTTAGGTGCTGATGTATACGGATACTTACTAAAGGATCAGTTGATCAAAGGATCGATTGGTTCACCGGTGGCCCAAGCCACCAAGTTAGGTTGGATAGTTTCAGGCCCAACGGCACTTAATGCCTTTTCTGGTCAAAAACGAAGTTGTCATGTGTCAATTGACAGACAGCTTAACGATTTGGTACAGCGATTCTGGGAATTGGAAGAAGTTCCCTCAGCAAACACTCCAATTCTTTCAAAAGAAGAACAAGATTGTGAAGATCACTTTCTTTCGACGCATACTAGAGACGTGACAGGTAGATATGTGGTTAGATTGCCATTTAAGCTACCACCTGGAAAACTCGGAGATTCACGAGCGAAAGCTCTTCGAATAGTTACTAATCTGTCTAATCGACTCAGGAGTAACACGAATTACGCGACAGCATATTCGGATTTCATGACGGAATATGAACAGTTAAGACATATGGAAAGAGTTCCTGTCTTACAACCTGAGCCTATATTAGCGTACTATTTACCACATCACGGCGTTTGGAGAGAGCACAGTCTTACCACAAGACTTAGAGTCGTGTTCAACGGCTTCGAGTCTTACGACGACCGGCGTGTCATTGAATGATTTATTGCATACAGGAGCTAAATTACAAATTGATTTGTTTGACGTACTCTTATGGTTTCGATTTTTCCTTTATGTTTTCATAGCTGATATAGAGAAGATGTTCCGGCAAATATGGGTGAATCCCTTAGACTGGGACTTTCAACGAATATTTTGGTTAGATTCAGACCATCAGGTTATTGGTTTTGTGCTTACCACAGTTACATACGGTTTAGTTTGCGCGCCTTTTCTAGCCCTGCGAACTTTCGATCAATTAGTACACGATGAAGGGAGACGATTTCCCTTAGCTATCCCCGTCATGAAAAAGGGACGATATGTGGACGATGTCCATGGAGGAGCGGATTCATTAGAAGAAGCTCAGGAGAAAGTCGAGCAAGTAGATAAGCTGTGCATGGCGGGCGGTTTTAGATTGCAAAAATGGATGAGCAACCATCCAGCCATTCTAGATAACATACCGGCTGAGAGGAAGATAACTTCTCATTCAATTCAGATTAAAACCGACGCTACAGTTCATGTCCTAGGCTTAACCTGGAACGCGATGTCGGATACGTTTCAATTCACGTTAGAGCTTCCCAAAATGGGAGCAGTTACCAAGCGCGGTATTCTATCGACTATGGCTAAATTTTTTGATCCCATGGGTTTCTTGTCTCCAATTACTATTTCAGGAAAGATCTTCATTCAAGAGTTATGGTCTATCAAACTGGATTGGGATGACCCTTTACCAGAGGATAAGTCCGTAAAATGGACAGAGTTCGTTGATCAACTAAGAGATATGCTGAAGTTTGACTTTCCGAGATGGATAGGAACGAAATCAGGTTCTAACGTTGAGCTTTACGGTTATAGCGATGCATCACAGCACGCTATGGCGGCAGTTGTATACACAAGAGTGGTGTCAACTGACGGAAAGATTACTACTCACCTTATTGCAGCGAAAACAAAGGTAGCCCCGTTGAAGAGACTCACAATTCCACGTTTGGAGTTAACAGCAGCGGTTCTACTTGTAAAACTTGTATCTCACATACTGAAAGTGATGGACCTAGATAAGGTTCCCGTTTTTCTAAATACAGATTCAGCCATCGCGCTAACATGGATCCAAGGACATCCGTCCAAATGGAAGGAGTTCGTACAGAACCGAGTTCTTTTCATTCAGAAAACTTTGCCTGACGCAATATGGAATTTCATCCCTGGAAAAGATAACCCAGCGGATTTGGCTACAAGAGGACTAACTCCTAAACAGTTGTCAGAATCCACAACATGGTGGACTGGACCTTGCTGGCTAACGCAGGATCCATCTACATGGCCGAATGAATCATTTTCAATTTCTTCAGAGGACGGGTTGGAAGAGCGACCGTCCCGGGTAGCGACTACCCTCACATCGAAATCTCCTAAACTGTGGGATTTAATAAATAAATACTCAAACCTCAATCGATTAATTCGAATTACTGCGATCTGCAAAAGAGTACTTAAACGATTTCGGAGGATCTCTGAATCCTCATTGACTTATTCGTTAACAACGACTGAATTCAATGAAGCAAAACTGTTCTGGATTAAAACTGTGCAGCATGCTTACTTTTCTCATGAGATTAAGGCTTTGTCCTCAGGACGAGACTTATCTAATTCAAACGGAATATTGAGTCTTACTCCAAGACTAGATTCAGACGGACTCTTAAGGGTTGGAGGACGTCTTGAGAATTCTTCTTTGCCCGAAACGGCTAAACATCCTTATGTCTTGCCGAGACATTCCCCCTTAACGACACTAATCATAGCGGACGCTCACAAGCGTACACTTCATGGAGGCGTGCAAGATACGCTCGCGTTCATAAGAACTCATTACTGGATAGTAGGAGGCCGAGCTCCCATTCGGTCCTTTATCGTTAAGTGTGTTAGATGCGCCAGATTTCGACAATCTAGGGCACGACAAATCATGGGGCAACTCCCAGCGGAGAGATTGACCCCTTCGAGACCTTTCCTACACACCGGAGTGGACTACGCGGGTCCTTTTGTGGTAAAGACGTGGAAAGGAAAAAACGCCAAGACGTACAAGGCGTACATTGCTCTCTTTGTGTGCTATTCCACATCGGCGATTCACTTAGAGTTAGTCACCGATTATTCTACAGAGGCCTTCATGGCAGCGTATAAACGATTTACAGCACGACGCGGAATTTGTGCTACTCTATCTAGTGACTGTGGTACAAATCTCAAAGGTGCAGATGTTCAATTGCAGAAACTCTTCTCTGCCTCCACAAAGGAGTTCGGAGAATTAGCCTCACTACTTGCGGGAGACGGAACACAGTGGAAGTTCAATCCACCCGCTGCCCCGCATTTCGGCGGTAAGTGGGAAGCTGGTGTCAAATCGGTAAAAAAGCATCTTAAACGAGTTGTTGGTGAGCAGTTGCTCACATATGAAGAAATGACCACATGGTTGGCTCAAATTGAAGCGGTATTGAATTCTCGACCTCTTTGTCCTCAGTCAGATGATCCAAGCGATCAGTCTGCCTTAACTCCTGGTCACTTTCTTATAGGTCAAGCATTAGCTACGATTCCTGAACCAACACTGGAAGGGATTAAGATTTCACATTTTTCACGATGGCAGTTACTTCGAAAAATGTTGGAAGACTTTTGGAATCAGTGGTCGCGAGAATGTCTTCATCGATATCTCGCTATTCACAAGTGGAACAAGGTAGCTCCTTCAATCAAGGAAGGTGCATTAGTACTGGTGGTGGATGAACGATATCCTCCCTCCAAATGGCCTTTAGGGCGTATCATTCAAACACATCCTGGAAAGGACGGACATACGAGAGTAGTAACAGTTCGCACGCAAGTGTCAACACTCAAGAGACCTATCACTAAGATCTGCCCACTTCCTATCAATACAGACACGTTGTAGTTTAGTTCGTTAACCAAGTTAACGAAGGCGGGCGGTAATGTTCAGAAAAGGTTGTATTATTCGAATGAGTTACCGACCGAAAGGCGGTAAGGCAGAAATCATAGCTCGAATCGGATGGCTCTCGTGAACGCACCACGGAAGGCGGGCGGCGCCACTTCCTGGCTCGCTACGCTTGAAATTAGACAAGTCGGAGCGGGTGAACTCGGAGTGTTCATACCGAAAAGGAGGAACGATTTCCTTATTCCGGTTACGGTCGTCGAACAGTGACGACGTACGCGTGTCGATTCCTGAGAATCTTTGTGTAACAGTCGAGTCATATTTCTCGTTGCGAGTGCGAAACAGATTACCACAGACACACCGTCTAGCCAATCTTCCGATCCAGAGGAACCGAGGAGATTACGGACTTGGATGGGACCGACTGACTTCGAGATTGAGAGGAGGGACGGCGTAACGCCGTCGCCATCTTATCGAGACGATCCTCCCGGTATACCCGAGGACGGATATTCTATTCTTACGAGCGGTATCTCGGTGTCCTCTCTAGTAGGCACCGAGAGAATTCATACATGAGGTAAGGAGACTGACTCTGATGCGGTAATGCCGAGGATTACGTCTAGAAGTACTAATCCGTCGGTTCGCTTTCAGAACTGTCTCTCATTTCTTTCTACGAAGCCTAGAAGTGCTTCGTAACCGAGCAAGGAGCGAGACACGTGTAAACGTGTAATTCACTGACGAGATACCTATACGTATCGCTGTGCTAGTTACGCACATCTTGAGATGAACGTTCATGACTTTCCTTTCTTTTCTTTGTTACGTGTCGAAACGAGCGTGATAGTATATTCTATCTCGTTCTTTCCTTTGTTAACAATCGAGCGCTCGATCACTGCGTATGCGACCTTGCAAGGTATATATCATATTTCTTTTGTATTCATTGCGGCATTTCTGTGTTTGAGAATCGGATCAATCTTTGACTTGAGAACGTGTTGGTATAACCAACCGTTGCTGTATTTCTTAACGGAACAGCGTTACTGCTTTCGAGATATTGTAAAATTGACAAGTTCTAATCTGTCGATGAGACTAACGACACGAGCTGTGATTTCTTCATTGAGATGTGATTTCAAGTACAATTCGTATTCAAAATAAGTTGTAGTATTATTGGAGAGTTTATGATTCTATTACAACAGTCATTAAAATTAGTATATATTCATTCAGTTGATTTATGAAGTTACAGTCCACTAAGTTTCTTTCAAGATTGGTTTATTCTCTGATTATATGGTTTATATTATGTATATTGCGTTTATGATTCTAATGTTTATGATTGAATTTCAATATGTTATGTATAACCGATAACGCCGCTTAGAGCGCGGATATATTTATATGTACTGATTCTGATTTATACTGCCATTTATGATTTATATTCTATTTACATGTTTTCTTATGATTGATGTTCATATATTCGATATGTATAATTTTGTAAAGAATACTGGCAAGGTTTTTCGGCAGTTTCCCTTGCCCTTGCGGTGTATACTGGTATTCTTTTGATTACTTCTGCCGATTGATTTCTTTATTTGATATTAAAACAAGATTCAAAATTCAACGAGAGTCGTTTCAATGTGTTGCTTCCTCACATATATATTCACGAGTCCAGACTTAAGATAAGTTTGTACAGTACGAGAGGACTTTATTCATGAAATTATTTTATTTTTGTTAAAAATTTAAATAGGTGTATAATTGCTTTGGCAGATGGAGTGCATTAAATTTAGAATTTAATATAAATATAAATGAGATTATATAAGTAATAATTATGAATTATTTATATTATATAATGTTAAATTTATTGAGGTTGTTGATGATTTTAATGGTAGTGTTGGTAGGGGTGGCTTTTTTAACGTTATTGGAGCGAAAGATTTTAGGTTATGTTCAGATTCGTAAGGGTCCCAATAAGGTTGGGTATATGGGGATTTTTCAGCCTTTTAGGGATGCGGTAAAGTTATTTAATAAAGAAGCATTATTAATTTATAAATCTAGGTATTATTTGTTTAATATTTGTCCAATTTTAATTTTTTTATGATGTTAGTTAATTGGTTGATATTGCCGGTAGAAATTGACCAATTACAATCGATTATTCTTCTGAACTTCAACTGTGATTAGTCAATTTCTCCGACGTACGACTTTAAGACTGCTATTGTAGACCCCGCAATAATGCTTATGTTTTTTAGAGTTAAGTATGATCTCTCTAGATAAAGTTGGATTTTTTGTTTGGTCTCAGATGTCTTATGTTTTAATATTTACATTTTTTGTCATTAAGTCAAATATGATCTAGATACAATTTATTTTTTTGTTCTTAAATGTTTCAATACAATACTAACGTTTTTTTGTATATTATAAAATGTTACCCAAATAACACCACATTCAAAATCGGGGCATAAAGACTTCTTATATGACTTTTGATATAATGTCCAAAAGATATCGTAATGACATTTTATGTTCTGATTTAGGACGTGGTGTCCCGTTTGGGTATGTTCTTATAATATTAAGACATCTTTATATTTTATGTTAAGAGATTCGTACTTATGACTGTTAAATATGTTGTCATATATTGAAAATATATATACTAATGTATTTTGTTGAAAATACTTCACTTTATTGACAATACTTGTAATGTACCTGTTACATACTTACGAAATATTATAATATTAATAAATATAATTTATTTATATCTTCTATTTGTCCACAGAATATCGGCAATTCTATTTCTTTTATCATTACCCGCTTCACAAATGGCATTGTTTTCATTCCGGTTCTCATCCTCATTTTCAGGTTCGTCGTCACTTAAATCGATTTCATCATTACATCGGATACAAATATTATGCAGAACACAAGCAGCAATAACAACTATTTTCATTTTGTTTATAAGAGACATATTTAAATATTTTAATCTTCTAAATCTACATCTTAGTCTTCCAAATGCTTGCTCAATGACAATTCTCTTTGAACTTAATTTTTTATTGTAAAACTTTTGCCTTTGAGACAAATGCCCATTATCACGGAATGGTGTTAATAAATAAGGGGTTAAAGCGTATGCAGAATCTCCTAAAATATGAGCTCCTTCTGGTATAAGTGTTGGATTTTCTGCAAGTGCCTGACCAATTGGACTTTCTCTCCACATTCGAGCATCATGAGTTGCACCAGGCCATCCAACAAAAATGTCAAAAAATTTACATTTTCCATCGCACATCCCTTGTAAAAAAATCGAATGGAATCCTTTTCGATTATAATAACTTATAGCATCATCTTTTGGAGCTGGAATTTCTATATGCATTCCATCAACTGCACATATCACGTCTGGGAAACCATTTGGTCCTCAGAGCTCGTTAAACTTGTCTTATATTTTGGAATTCTGCCTGATTTAGCCAGTATAGGTGTTCATTTATCATATTACACAAAGCACCGCATACATCGTAAAATAATTTATGTACAGTACTTGGGCTTAAGTTAAATAGATTACTAACTTCTCGAAAAGAATCTTGATTTCCTAGTAACCACACAGTTGACAATATTGCTTTTTCCAAAGGTACATTAGGATGACCTCCATTATTATTATTATTATTAGACTCAAGAATAGGACCAACTGCTCTTTTGACAACCTAATATTATTAAATTAATATTAAATTAATAATTTATTAATAAAATATATTTTAATAACATATATTAAAAATATATATTAATCATATTTAGTGTTATTATTATCAATATTATTACTATTATTATTAAATTATTATTTTAAAATTATATTATTATAATTTAATTTTAAATTACAATGTTTCTAACGTATATATGTATACTTACTTCAAAAGAACCTCTCGTGAGACGAAAATGTGACTTAAATGTTTTTTTATGCATTACAGAAATTGTATGAAAATAATTTTCTACTTTCTGCACTTTTATACGTTCCTGCTCCTGTATGTAGACAAAAAATGGATGTAATGTGTGCGTGTATATATTTAAAATGTCACATTAATAAATGAAATTAATAAATTAAATAAACAATATTAACATCATCCAATAACAGCAGCTCTTCATCAGAACTATCTTCTGATGATGAGTCAGAATCTGAGCTATTAATGAGATCCATAGCTTGATCAATAATGTTACAGAAAATTAAATCGGCCATTCTAAATCCATCCGCCATTTCTAAAAATTGAAATTTTTAAATAAAATTTGCTTAAAGATATTAAAAAGAAATTAATATCTTACAATATATACAATTAAAATTAATATACATAACCTCTCTAAATAGAAAACAAATATTTTCAAAATATGATGTGTTTCTGTAAAAAAATGAAAAATAAATAATAAAAATAATTAATTGTTCTAAAATAATATTAATATCTCAGTGAGAAATAACCCGTCGAATCGACGTCTATAATAGATGTCGATAGACGTCGATTCGACGTGTCATTTCTCACTGGGATATTAAAATATAATATTTGTATCCTATTTTAAAATTTTATTATATTTTATTCAAATAATAATTCATGTTTATTTGACATTTTTTTACTTACACACACACTCCAATATCCAATTACAATCTTGAGCAGGCAATTCACGCAGGCGCTTGTTCGGCAAATTATGTCACGTGACTCGCAGATGAGAAACGCAGTAGATGCGCTAATCGCTGCATAAACGAACGCACCCTTATAGCGAAGACATTTGACAATAAAATCTCGCTAAAAAAAAGGCTTGTTTCATGTACATCGATTTCTGCGTACTGCCGCAACTGTAAATTCCAAGGCATCTCACATCCGTAACATTTTAATAGCGAGCACATGAATGCGAAGCATTTTCTTTTATGCACTTCGTTTAACACGTATAGTTTTCACAGAAATAAACTTAACAGCACTCAATGTATATCTTAACGTTCTCTGACACAACGTAGATGTTTAAATTTACGTTTTAACTTTACATATAATTAAATTTTTGATTTTTGATATTTATCCTTGTTTAACATTTGGCAAGCAACAAGAATAAATTAAAGGCTATAACACACAAAATGCATAACGTAACATGAGCATAGCATAAGACCGCTGGACCAATGAACATCCAGCATAAAGTCGCCATACTAATTTACATAAGATGCTTATTGGTCCAGTGGTCTTATGCTATGCTTATGCAACGTTATGCATTTTGTGTGTGATGACCTTAAGTCATGTCATGCGCGAAATGGAATACACCCTTGGACTGGTTTAGACGGTATTATGCTAACCATATATAGCAATATTATGGCTGCATTCGCGGAGCACGCTTTCAGCGCTATTGTATCATTCTATCTTTATTATTCATTACACGTAAAAGAAGGATAGAATGATGTAAAAGCGCTAAAAGCGCGCTCCCCGAACGCAGCCTATGTCGTGTCTAAAGGCTCGGACACATAGAAAAACTTAAACAGTGAAACGTAGGCAGTAAAGCCTTGTGTCCACGATCCGAGAACTCGGTCCGAGTTTCGGTTTAAGCCAATCAACTTGCAGCTCTTACAGAAAGGTAGCAGTTTCATTGGCTTAAACCGAAACTCGGACCGAGTTCTCGGATCGTGGACACAAGGCTTTAGGAAATCAACAGTTTGTATTTGCTAACGCTTAAGTTATGTCTTAAGTTCTGAACTGTGATTGGCTGATTCGATTACTGCCTACGTTTCACTGCTTAAGTTTTTCTATGTGTCCGTGCCTTCATAGGCCTAATTCTAGCACATGATGCATTACATTCATAAACATAACCTGCGATCTTGACGACAGGTCACGAGACAGTCTACTTCACTCATTGAAACTTTCTGGACACGTTTCACATAAATTTAATTATAAGTAAATTTGAAATGTAACATGTGGGGCTATTCTTTAACATGAAACATTTACGGCTGGTATTCATAGTCGGTCTTATATTTGAAACTGTCTTAAGTACAATCTTAAGATGTCATGAACCAATCACAGAGCCGCATTAGCGTCTTAAAACATTACTGAAGACGGCCTACATGACTTAAATTTACGTTCTAAATTTACGGAGGGGTTAAAGCCATAATGGTGTAAGTCACTTTTTTTAACCTATCGAGTTGAGTTCATAGATGTAGTCTACACATGCAGAAATGTTGAAAGAAAAAGGAAAAAAGTAAAAAAAATTGACACACCACTATGGCTTTAACCCCTCCATATAATTAAATTTTTGTGAAAAATATATTTAGAAAATTTCAATAAGTCAAGCAGACTGTATCTTAGCCCAAGGACAATGTCACAGGTTATATTTACGAATACAATGCGTTATGTGCTAGCATTAGGCCTATCGCACACAATATAATATTGCTGCATATGCATAGCATAAGACCGTTTGTACCAATCAGCATCCAGGGATGCATTAAATTTCACGAATGTTTCTTGCATTTATCTTTGTTTGATATTTGGCGAGCAATAAGGATAAATAATGTTTGTTACGCATGAAACAGAATACACCCCTGTATGCTCATTGGTCTAGACAGTATTATGCTATCAGCTATGCATATGCGGCATTATGTCGTGTGCGATAGGCCTAATGCTAAAAGCCATCACACACAAAATGCATAGCGTAGCATAAGCATAGCATAAGACCGCTGGACCAATGAGCATCCAGCATAAAGTCGCCATATTAATTTACATAAGATGCTCATTGGTCCAGCGGTCTTATGCTATGCTTATGCGACGTTATGCATTTTGTGTGTGATGGCCTTAATACGTAACGCATTGCATTCGTAAACATAACCTGTGTACTGTGATCTTAACCACGGGCTACAAAACAGTCTGTCTCGCTAATTAAAAATTTCTAAATATATATTTCTCATATTTTAATTATATGTAAATTTAAAGCGTATTATATAGTGCTATTCTTTAACATGACCCAGATACGTTGTGTCAGTAAACGCTAAGTGCATACGTTAAATTTTGTAACGTTTATTTCTGTGAATACTGTGCGTGTTGAATAGTGCATAAATAAAAATGCCTGCATTTATGTGCTCATTATTAAGAGATTTTAATTGTGAAACGTCATAAATCTCAATGTTGCGGAAATTCGTAGATATCGATATACATGAAACGGGCCTCTTTTAAGCGAGATTATATCTTTAAGTATCTTCGCTATCAGAGTATCGTAACGTGGTATCGAATTGACAGCAAATTATGTTAGCAATAGGCATCGGAAATATAGAAGGGTCTTCCTTTTAGTATCATATTTTGTGTGGAAGTGCTATTCGGACAGTTGTAAGAAGTATAAGTCTTATACTTTCTTTATCTGGAAAAAGTTTTATAGTATATTCATGAGATTCTGTGGAAATATTACGTACATAAATCACACGTTTTGTTAAAGTAGTTTACAAATTCATTGAAAGTGAATGATTGTGTGATAATTATTTTACACCTGAATGTTCTTTCCTTAAATTGTATTACTGTATAGAAAAGTTAGATTAAAATGTACCTTTTTTCTACGAAATTATTTAATTTTTTTATTGTTTAAGTTGTATTATATGTCATTAATACATCAACATATGTTAATTGTTAATATGTGTTATATTTGTAAAATATAAATGCTCTACTCAAGCATGGTAAATATGTGAAATATTATGTGCATTATATGAAATGTATGTATACTGTGAACAGGAAGACAGATTTTAGGATCTTCTCTACTACATTGAGGCATTTGTCACAATTTTTAGTAGCATGATGTTACAGTTTTAGTTCTGAACGTTGTAATGGCAGATTTGCTCAATGTCTGAAATGCTTTTTGTGACAAAATGCTCTGCATAAACATGAAGCGGTCAATTGTACAAATAAATTTTAATTTTTAGAAATTATTGTCTAAAGCGTATATATTGTTTTTATAACAAAATTATTTTATAACGGTTTTATAGCAATAAAATAAATTTTTAGTATTTAAAGTACATTTTGAAAGTGTCCAATAAGTGTCTCTTGACTATATACAGTTGAATTTACGCACAGTAAAGCAGTAATAATTTTTATAAAAATAAATACAAGATATAAATATACTTATTACTGAGACTGTGACAGTAAGGTTTATTTAATTTTTTTATTGTAATTTTCACAGAATGCTGGTTTATAACAATCTGTAGTTTATTGCATTTGTTAAATTTTACGCTTAATATCAAATAATTAGACGTAAAGTGAAAAACATTTATATTATACTATGATTTTATTGTCCATAAACTATTACAATCTGAAATTAAGTGTTGCATAAGCTATAATATATTTGATGTATATATTTGAATTATTTGTAAAATTGTACTTAGGTAAGATTAAAACTAAAAAAATACTTTTCAATTATAAATTTTAGAGAAAAGATTTACGCAAATTGCTATTTAGTGGTAAAGTTGGGGACTGATCTGGCGACTTCTTTTAGATAAAGTATGGACGAATATAGATATACTAGCCTTTAGGCCCGCGCGAAGCGCGGGCCTAAAAGCTAGCCTATCTATAAAGTACAACATCAAATAGTACAACATCATATAGTACATCATCATATAGTGCCTGTGTGTGTGTGTCAATTTACATTATTAATCGAAAAATTTATACCTTCTTTGAATTAATGTACTCACTGCTTATCCGCTCTAATGAGCTCTCATTCATAAATTTAGGATATAGTATTGTTTTTTAATGGTTAACCCATCGTCGCCATCCCCGAAAAATTAGAAAAATTTTTGCACCGGTTTCAAGAAAATCGGTTCTGACCGCAAAAACTACTCATTTATTAATAGACCTATTTTCTTTAAACCGGTGCCAAAATTCTTTTAATATAGCAAAATTTTGGCACCGCTTTAAAAAAAATCGGTAAAACAAAAAATCGAATCCCATGATAGTCATCCCCAAGAAATTAGAAAAATTTTGGCACCTGGTGCAAGAAAATCGGTCCATTAATGAATGAGCAATTCGCAAACAGACAGAGAAAATCGGTAAAACAAAAAATCAAACCCCATGATAGTCATCCCCGAGAAATTAGAAAAATTTTGGCACCTGGTGCAAGAAAATCGGCCCATTAATGAATGAGCAGTTCGCAAACAGACAGACAGACAGAGATTAGGTAATGATATAGATTCTGTACAAACCTCTCACAGGTCTGAGCTCGTGTTAGAAGTGGGAGGAGGCGACACATTGAATAAATAACCAGTTTGAAATGAAAATCGTATAATTCGAGAAAGAAATGACTCTACTTGGCAGAACTCAAAATAGAATACCACCATTTGATGCGTGGGTAAGGAAAACTGCCAAAACCTTACCAGTATTCTTGTTATAAAGTAATCGCGCACGAAGCAACGCAGAAAATACATATAATTCAAACAGAGTATACATTAGTTACTGAATATACATAGCCATCATGAACGAAATGTGCATACAAATAACACAGCATAAATAGAAATCATACTCAAATCATAATAATAATAATAAATGTAGAATACGTCAATTGTTGACACACAAAGAAAAGAATATGTATATCAGAACTGAACTGAGTTTATCGTAAACTGAAAGACTTGAATAGTAAATTGGAATTCATAAACTGTAGTGGACTGTATCTTGAAGTATTTATCGTTGAATAGTTTCTATTAGAAACGTTGTCTCTTAAATGTAATAAAGAACAAGACGTCTTAGCGCCGTCGTATGATATAAGAAAAGATAGAATGCACTTTGTTAATTACAAAGACAACTTGTCATGAAATCGTTAGTATCTCAGCATCACAAATGAAAGAAATTGTATCATGTTACAGCTTGTAGCTTTACAATAATAAAGTATGAGTTGTTAGAAAAGATATGACAAACGTGAGTGACCGTTGTCAAGCAAACAAATCAAACGAATTGATCGTATTCTCACAAAGACAGTTGAATCAGTGAACATACATGTATGTGTATAGATGCCTTGCAAGGTCGTAACAATGTACATTTGAGCGCTCAAAACTACTGACTTAAAGAAAGAATAATTGTTCGCATTGATAGTTCTACATCAATGCATAAGATATATCCGAATATATCTCCTCTAAAGTAAACGTGAGATACTCGGGCGTATCTCCTTTGTGACGAAACAGCGCACTCGCGTTGTTTGTCCTTGCTCAGTTATGACGTCATCTCGGCGATGCGTCGTAAGTGATGTAAAGAGAGACACATCTTGGACTCTCGTTACCTGATACTCAGTAATGTAAAAAGAGACACATCTTGGACTCTCGTTACCTTGATACTCTCTATCTGAATCTACTCAGTAGATGCAACGTTCCTTGTATGTATTGTCCTTAGACACTCATCCTTCCGTTTCCAGAATGTTCGGCCATATCCAGAATAATGACGACAGTCCGTCGTCTCGATCTCCAAAGAATGCGGCAGTCAGACCTCGTCAGCCGCACGAATCCCCGCTCGTATCTCTGGTCGTAGAATCGCTCTGATTCCGATGATGCAGCTTGCCCTCACTCTGAATATACGACTTAACTCAATTCTGGTCGTACGGACCATACGTCCGCACTCGCTCGCTACTAAACTGTGAATAGCACAATGGCCGCTTTTCGTCGCCGCATGGACGGTTCGCGTCCGCCCCGTTCCGCTTTCTCTTTCCAAAGAATAACGCCAGCCAGTTGGTGGCGCCGCCCGCCATTATTAGTGTGCTCACGAGAGTTATCCGAATAATGAATGCGGTATCTGTTTTACCGTCTAGTCGGTAACTCGGCTACCTACTTTTTCTCATGAATTCTGAACAGATTCATATTAAATCAAACGTTACCGTGAAAAAGAAATTTATTTTCATGAAAAGAAAGCTTTCTTCAAAAAAAATTAAACACGTCGCGATCCCCAAAAAAGTCATCCCCAAGAAATTAGAAAAATTTTGGCACCTGGTGCAAGAAAATCGGCCCATTAATGAATGAGCAGTTCGCAGACAGACAGACAGAGATTATGTATAATGATATAGATTCATATTAAATCGAACGTTACCGTAAAACAAAATTTTTTTTTGAAGAGAAAGCTTTCTTCAAAAAGAATTAAACCCATCATCGCAATCCCCAAAAAATTAGAAAATTTTTTGCACCGGTTTCAAGAAAATCGGTATAAGGTAATTATATAGATAGAGAAAGCTTCCTCTTGAAAAAAATAAACCCTAGTCGCTATTCCCGTAAAATTAGCAAAATTTCGGCTCCAATTTCAAGAAAATCGGTAAATCAAAAAATCGAACCCCATCGTCGCCATCCCCGAGAAATTAGAAAAATTTTGACACCTTTTGCAAGAAAATCTGTCCATTAATAAATGAGTCGCTTTTCCCGTAAAATTAGCAAAATTTTGGCTCCAATTTCAAGAAAATCGGTAATTCAAAAAATCGAACCCCATCGTCGCCATCCCCGAGAAATTAGAAAAATTTTGACACCTTTTGCAAGAAAATCTGTCCATTAATGAATGAGTAGTTCGCGGACAGACAAACGGACAGGGTACTTATATTATCAGTAACGAAAAATTATACACATCATGGAAATCCCCGGAAAATTCTACCTCCGTTTCATATACAATTCTTTGAGATTCGGTCAATTATTTCCGGAAAAATTGGAAAAATATCGTAACCGCCTTCCAAGAAGATCGGTAACGAAAAACTATACACTTTATGGCACTCCCCGGGAAATTCTACCCCTATTTCATATACACCACTTTAAAATTCGGTCCATTAATGAATGAGTAGTTCGCGGTCAGACATACATACATACATACAGACGTCCGGTGCTTATTATAGTAGATGTATAAAATATTGAAAATTTTTTTTCTATCCGCTTACTCAAAGGCAGTTTTCGGGACTAAAGATATAATTAATTACGTAATACTGAAGGAATTTATAAGAAATATAGAATTATATACAATAATATAGTATAAGATAAAGTTTTAATAAAACTACCAATATTTGTGATATATATATACATTGATGCAAAAATAATAACATTTTTCAATATTTTAATTGATGTAAAGGTATTTTTCAGGACTTAAATGCTTTACATAGAAGTATATTAAATAAGAAAGATATATAAAAACTTAAATTCAGCAGGATCGTTACTAGAGATCCTTGTTTGGAAATATATATTGTGATTTATGATATATATAACTCGGTACATATGAATTCCTTACCATTATTAACACGTCCTGAAATGTACCACTTTAAAAAGGAATTTATATATACATAACATATATCTAAAGGTATATTTCAGGACAAATTATTTTTATGTCCAAAGGCAGTTTTCGGGACGTCCTGAAAACTGCTGTTAGATATATAAATTTTTGCGGGACAGTCCTGAAAACCAACAAAAGTCCTGAAAACCACCTTTGCGTCTCACGAAATGTCTTGATAACTGCCCCTGGACACATATATATGTACAGGGTGTATCATTTTAAGTGATTCAGCTAAATATCTCTTAAAGTAAAAGAGATTGGAAAAATTGTTTCAGACAATAGTTTTATGGTTCCGAGAGAGGCAGAAGTTGGCCACATCAGTGTAATTGTAGGTGGCGCCACTTTCTAGACTTCTGCATGGCGGCCATTTTTTCAATTGGCAGTCGATTTTTTGTTCCATTGAATGTTGTAGCTGGCATTGAGACGAATACAACGGTTTTTTATTTTTTGAAATAGGATCATTTTTCATTGAATTACAGTGTTCCAAAGTTTACAATTCAAGTAAAAAGCTTCCACCCCCACGCAGTGTACGTATTTTGTGACTCCAAACCGCCCTCTCTCTCTCTCACTCTTTCTCTCTCTCTCTCTCTCTCTCTCTCTCTGTGTGTGTGTGTGTGTGTGTGCATGCCTGTGCGCGCGCGCGTGTTCGTGCGTGTGTGTGTGTGTTGTTCCTATCTGTTGTCTGGACTAATTCTGTTTGATGGTTAACCAGCTCCAGACCGCTTGACACACATTTTCCCGTGCTCAGAATTACCCAGGATGAACGACGTGGACGTGACGGGGCTTTCGTCCCTATGGGGTGCTTTATTTACATGAGTCCCCTTGCCTCTCACGATTCGGGGTGCTTGATTTACCGATGAAGCTATGTTCCATCATAACGGCCAATTAAATAGGCACAATTCACATTATTGGTCGCCTATAAATCCTCATTGGACTCACATGGTTGACAATCAACACAGGTGGACTCTTCATGTATGGTGTGGAATAATTAATGGTTATTTGATAGGACCTTACTTTTTTGAAGACAATTTAAACAGTGCAAGATACCTTGCATTTTTGCAAAATGAATTACCAGGTCTTTTAGAAGAGGTTGATCTCGACACTCGTCAAAGAATGTGGTGGCAACAAGATGGAGCACCGCCTCACTCGGCTCGAATAGTCACCGCTTACCTTAATGAAGTGTACCATGAAAAATGGATAGGCAGATTTGGCCCTACAAAGTGGCCTCCACGTTCTCCAGATTTAACTTCACCAGATTTTTACTTGTGGGGTTATTTGAAAAATGTAGTGTACAAAGAAGTTCCGACAACTCGAGAGGATATGAAAAACAGAATAAAAAGAGCCTGCAATAATATTCCTCGGCAAGTTTTGTTGTCTACCATTACAATTTTTCAGAAACGGCTCCGTCTATGTTTACAACAGAATGGTAGTGTATTTGAACATTTATTAAATGGATAAATTTAATAATGAGCGCTTCTAAGCCTGGTATCCGTCACACGCACACACGTACACACATGAGCGGCAAGGAGTCTTACGTAAAACAAACACCCCGAAGTGAGAGGCAAGGGGACTCACGTTAAACAAGCACCCCGAATCGTGAGAGGCAAGGGGACTCACGTAAATCAAGCACCCCGAATCGTGAGAGGCAAGGGGACTCACGTAAATCAAGCACCCCGAATCGTGAGAGGCAAGGGGACTCACGTAAATCAAGCACCCCGAATCGTGAGAGGCAAGGGGACTCATGTAAATAAAGCACCCCATAGGGATGAAAGCCCCGTCACGTCCACGTCGTTCATCCTGGGTAATTCTGAGCACGGGAAAATGTGTGTCAAGCGGTCTGGAGCTGGTTAACCATCAAACAGAATCAGTCCAGACAACGGATAGGAACAACACACACACGCACGAACACGCGCGCGCGCACAGGCATGCACACACACACACACACACACACACACAGAGAGAGAGAGAGAGAGAGAGAGAGAAGAGTGAGAGAGAGAGGGCGGTTTGAAGTCACAAGATACGTACACTGCGTGGGGGTGGAAGCTTTTTACTTGAATTGTAAACTTTGGAACACTGTAATTCAATGAAAAATGATCCTATTTCAAAAAATAAAAAACCGTTGTATTCGTCTCAATGCCAGCTACAACTATTCAATGGAACAAAAAATCGACTGCCAATTGAAAAAATGTGTAATTGTAGGTGGCGCCACTTTCTAGACTTCTGCATGGCGGCCATTTTTTCAATTGGCAGTCGATTTTTTGTTCCATTGAATGTTGTAGCTGGCATTGAGACGAATACAACGGTTTTTTATTTTTTGAAATAGGATCATTTTTCCAATCTCTTTTACTTTAAGAGATATTCAGCTGAATCACTTAAAATGATACACCCTGTATATATACCTGTGTGTGTGTGTGTGTGTGTGTGCGCGCGCGCGCGCGCGTGTGTGTGTGTGTGTGTAGTATGTTCTTAAAAATTAACCAAGCATCTAGAAATGCATTTTTTTTTAAGCTGAAAAGCAGAACAATTATTTTACCTTATGGATGTATTATAGCGGAAGGCTGATCGCAGTTTCAATTTCTATTATCCAAGCTAGGACATATTGGATATAATAAGTTATTTTGTATATAAATTTTCTATTTTTATTGTATTACATTACAAATAGTGATCAATAGAAAAAAATTATTTGCAATGCGTATAATTTCTAAATAGAGAATTTCCATAAATACTAAATAAACAATATTTTCAATATTGTTTAAATATAGTAGCTATGTGCGAATTACATAGCAAATACACAAAAATATAAACAAAAAGTGTTTTTACAATCCAAAATCATAATTCAAGTTAATTTGTTAATAAATCAACAAATAATATGCTGTTGTTAAATGAAAATAAAATTAAAATCTATAACATGAGATGCGATAATATACACGAGCGTGATATAGATACATATACCAATTTCAAGATTGCGCAACGGCCACCATCTTCTCTTGATGAATTAAATGTATAGTATGATTTACAAGGCCCATCAATTTTGATAACGATGCAGCCCCTGTATCTAGAAGAGCAGCTTGTTCTTGCGTTCCAGTAAAACGGATTACGCCAGCTGGGCCATCTGTACGCGCGCTTATTACTCCAGTCTCTACCAAATTGCAAAAACATGCCTCTGTTTCTTCAGTCGAAAGATCTAGTAACTCAGCCATGCGAGTTAATGTAATCTTGGTGTAATATTTGGCCATGATCCTTATGTTCTAAAAAAATGTTTTTTTATATATCTACATTCTGTGCATGATATTATTAAAGTAAGACTATCGTCAAATAAATATTTTACTATTTCATATTTTTCAACTAAATTTCGAATATTGTACGAATATTGACAATTTTGTACGATATAACTTAATACATATATACTTTTCATTATTATTTAAACACGTTCTGAATACTATACAGGGTGGTCCTGAAATAGTTGCGTAAAATCAGGGATTGGATTGGGCTCGTCAAAAGGATGAAAAAAGTTTCCATAAACGTTAGTCCGAAAACGCATCCCGCAGGAGTTACGACTCATTTAATTATTGATACCTGACACAGAAGAATGGAAGGCCATGAAAGGAAAAAACTTTATTTTTATTTACAGAAGTTGTTGAAAATGTCCACCGTTAACTAAAACACACGCTTCCATCCGTCTAACCATTGACTGTCTAACACGCTCAAAGATTCCTGGCGTATTTCTTATAATTTCGCAGCTGTTGATAATGCGATCTCGTAATTCCTCGACATTATTGACTGGAGTTACATAAACAAGAGTCTTTAGGTGCCCCCATAGAAAGAAATCTAGAGGGTTGCAGTCCGGGGAACGCGGAGGCCATGGAAATGGTCCACCTCGACCAATCCACCGATTAGGATATCGTGCATTTAGGTATTCTCTCGCAATTATGCTGAAATGCGCGGGCGCTCCATCATGCATGAAGTACATTTCATTACGTATAAGTAGCGGATGAATGCTGGAGAAAGTTTTCTCAGCAGGACACTGACGTTGTGGAAAAGTTTCTTGATACAGACGTCGAGCTGAACGACAATTTCCATTTGCACGGCTATAAGTAAAATGAATATCAGCCAACTCGGCGTTTGAAAAACGATTCATTTTAATTTTATTTTAAATAAGAACAAATTAGAGAGAACGGTTCACTATAATTAACAAAACGAAGCGAGACAAGGGCTCGTAAGTAGACACTGGCAGAGACAACACCAGACTGACTTTTTCCTTTCGACTAATGCTTAGCGATCCCCGGAGAAGGTGACCGAGATTGTTGTGTTTTGAATTCTAAAGTGTTGCCTCTGTGCGCAAACAATAATATTGGATTTCAATTGTGACAACATCGATTAAGTTACTTATTGAACAACAAATACAATCAAAACTTTAAAAGTATTTATTCTTTGAAATTAATAATGAAATGAGTCGTAACTCCTGCGGGATGCGTTTTTGGACTAACGTTTATGGGAACTTTTTTCATCCTTTTGACAAGCCCAATCCAATCCCTGATTTTACGCAACTATTTCAGGACCACCCTGTATAAACTTACATGTTCTACAACACGGTTCCGCAAATCTGCCCATTGTTTGCATCCTTCTCGATTACACTTTCTTCGCTTTAGTCAGAATTTGCATTACTTGCAGCATAACATCGTCCACTAGCCGAGGATTGATTTCTCGAAGTTGGGCAGCAACGAGACTGCCAAATAAAGCCGCTTTGTCAGTCGGTTGTGTTGGTGGAGAAGGAGGAGGAGAAGATACAAACGGCGGAATGTTAATTGCAGGTGGACGACCGAGAGCATCAACCATTCGATCAAAGGGTCCGTCTTCATCTATACTGAGACGACGCTTACCTACAACCATATTCACAGATTTTGTATTTCCTATCTATTAAAATTATATTCATATGTCAAATAAAGGGTACTATGTAGTAGACTTGTTAGTTTACTCACGTGATCCACGACTGCTGCTGTTGCTGCCAATGCTGCCACTACGAAAGATGTCTTCACTATCATTGGATTCTTCACATTGGTTTTCCAGACCTTCGGACGCCGGAATATTGGTTGCAGTCCTGTAACATACAGTTTTGCATTAAATTTGCATGCAATAAATATAAATAAAGTGTATTAGTGCATTGAGACACGTTTGTACGCTCGTAAATTCATACATACGTACTCGGTTTGAAGCTGCATATCGTTGATAAACTGCATCCGCTTAGCGTGCACCCAGCTGCTTCTTCGTGTTCCCGCTGAGCCACTCGGTTGGTGCTGCTTATTTTTATGGATTCTGTTGGCATCGCACAGAGATTTCCATTTTTTTTTTACTTGCAATGTCCATCGTAGCTAGAAAAGATAAAAATATGTTTATAGCACACTAATAAATTTTATTTCAGTCAAGTTATAAACGTAGAATATTACAGTTCATTGCTGCAACTATTTCCTCCCATAGTTTGTTTCTGGCTCTCAGGCTTCTTTCTGCGAGAGGACGACAACAATCGTACAGCGCGGGACGCTTGCGAACTTCTTTGATAAGCTGTTCCTCTTCTTGAATTTTTTTGCTTCGCCAATTGCCATCAGCCTCTTGGTTTAGGATTTGGGTGGTCGCTCCTTCGGCTCCACCACCATCGCCTCCATACCGTCCACCAAACTTTTACGAATAATTTGTCCGTCATCTGCACATTACAACATCCACTAATGCTACTTACAAAATATGTATAATAAAAAAAAGGCATTAATACTCACCGCTTTGAGGATATAAAATATGTAAATCGTTATTTACATAAACATAATTAAATCCCTCAAAGCAAGTATGCAGATCTATTTCATTTGTATGAATGACATTTTCACATATGCCACAGGTGTACAATACAGTTTCCTACAATATAACAAATACAAATTAACACAATATAACAAATAAATTTATATTACTTAAATAAATAAGAAATAAAAAGCAACATAACCTATAAGTATGCTTAGTACTGTATAATATATAGATACTAACTTCGTTTGTATTTTCTGGCGATGTAAAATTATCCGTCCCTTCAGCCATACTTATAATTATTTAACTTCTTTCTTATAATTTTTTAACTTCGTTTTTTCTGTGTCACCACGTGTACTTATTTCTCTCTGTCACTCTGTGTCACCACGTGTTTTCGGCGTTCGGCGTTGCTTCGCTAAAAGTTTAACCGTGTTGAACTTTGAGCTAAGCAACGCCGTAACGCCAACCTTGACGAAAATTGATGGAGTGGGGTAAAACGCTGGCTTTTCTTCGCTCCGTGAAATTGCACCTTTACGCTTTCCAGCAGGATCTACTGCACAGCTCTCCCAGGCAAGCACGACACTTACAATACATCGGTCAGTTCATATACACCGATATACACCATATCTCAGGCAAAGACAACGTCGTCGTTGATGCCCTCTCAAGGATCGAAGAGATCCACGCAGCAAACAACCTAGAGGATCTATCCAGAGCACAGGAGGAGGATACCGAGGTCCAAGACCTATTACAAGGGAACTCTTTGCTCAGGCTCACTAAGATTCCGATACCTGGAACCAGTGCAGCACTGTACTGCGACACGTCAACCCCAATAGCACGTCCCTTCGTTACGCAACAATTCAGGAGACAAGTGTTCTAGTCACTGCACAGCTTATCGCATCCAGGAGTTAAAGCGACAACAAAGTTAGTTGCACAGAGGTACGTCTGGCCACGCATTAAGGCCGACTGCCAAGAGTGGTCACGAGCATGTCTCGCCTGCCAAAAATCTAAAGTCCACAGGCACAACCGTTCGCCTCTTGGACAATTCATCGGCCCCACGCGACGGTTCGAGCATATACATATGGACCTCGTGGGACCATTACCTGTCTCAAAAGGCTACAGATACTGCCTTACGATTATAGACCGGTTCACCAAATGGCCTGAAGCCATACCGGTTACAGACATTACTGCAGAAACAGTCGCCCAGAATCTCTTTACACACTGGATTACGAGATTCGGCACACCTACGCGGGTCACTACAAATCAGGGGAGGCAATTCGAGGCCGACCTGTTCCGTCAGCTTACAAGGCTCACAGGCACTACGCACATACACACGACAGCCTATCACCCCGCAGCCAACGGCATGGTCGAACGCCTGCATTGGCAAATAAAAACGGCCATCAAATGCCACGCAACGGAAGCTTGGACCGAAGTATTACCCGTCGTCATGATGGGCATCCGAGCAGCATTTAAGGAAGATCTCCACGCAACTCCCGCGGAACTCGTCTACGGAGAGACATTAAGACTTCCGGGAGAATTTCTACAAGAAACTCCACAATCAATTGATACAAATGACTTCATCCAGAAACTCAGACAAACGATGCAAAGTCTACGGCCACAACCAATCAAGAGGCACGGGTCGCCCGCTACATTCGAGCATAAGGATCTCGAAAGCTCCTCACATGTGTTCCTCAGGCACAACGCACCAACGCGGGCTCTGCAACCCACTTTTGACGGCCCGTACGAAGTCCTCAGCCGAGGCGAAAGGGTCTTTAGGTTACGGATTAACGGAAAGTCCGTCCACGTAACAACAGACCGTCTTAAACCCGCCTACATACTAACAGATCACGAGCAAACCGAAAAACCTCCAGAGAAGCTCCAGCACCTTCAGCCCTGACACTCCAGCACCTACGGAGGTCAAAACACGAAGCGGCAGAGTATCGCACAAAACCGTGCGATTTCAGGTAACTTAAATTCAACAAAGGGGGTAATGTGGCGGTCTACGCCACCGAAAGAGCGCGTTCGCGCACCTAGTTGTGCAGCGCACCAACTTACCGACGCGACGGTAAGTTCGCAGCGACGCCGCTACGCGCACGAGCCCAAAACCAGTTCCTCGGCGCCAGTCGCCGATATCAGACCGCAGAGTTAGTAACCCCGCGGCGTAAATCGCCTCGACTCCTCGGCGTCAATCGTTTCGACTCCTCGGCGTCAATCGCCTTGACTCCTCGGCGTCAATCGCCTTGACTCCTCGGCGTCAAGCGCCCCGACTTTTTGGCGTTAATCGCCGGCGCCAGTTCGCCGATCGATTCCTGGCGTTAATCGCCGGCGCCTCGTCGCCCAACGACTTCCTGACGTCATATGCTGGCACCCCATCGCCCACTGGCTCCTGGCGTTCGTCGCCCACCGTCCACTCCGCAGGGATCTCCAGGACTTCGACCATCGGAAGAAATTTCACCAAGTCACCCAGATCCACAGGAACTTGGGCCAACGCCGAGAGTACCACGACAGACGGGGCCTTACCAACCAGGAAGACAAAAGGAAGATTCCGTCAATGGTGAAATTATTAAATACACACTGACACATTTACACCTGTATATAGTATAAATATATTTTGTATAAAATGTTTATCTGGCTCCAATTGACTACCCTCTTGCGATTCACAATCCTTGGGCCTTTCCTATGCGCACCCTAACCAAGCGTAAATTAAGATATAAGCGCCCATATTAGATATATGTTTCTTAATTCTTGTTTTAAGTTGTCGCTTAGTCTGCCCCACATATGTGGCCTCACAATCCGAACAACTAATCTTGTAAACAACATCACACTTTGATGAGCGATCCAATATATCTTTCCCGGTTTTTATGTAGTTGTTAAGTGTGAAAGGAATCGTGTATGCTGACCGGAAGTTGAGCTTTTTAGTCAACGTCATAAACCGTTCCGAGATGGTCTTAATATATGGAATAGTGAAGTTAGGTATCTTAATCTCCATATCGTTATTAGCTTCCCCTTGATTGTTGTTGAGCGACGCAAGATGTTTAAATCTATTTCTAATAGTGGAAAAAATAAAACTAAGCGGATATCCAATATCCAGTAAGGTATCAACTGCCCCTTCTAAGTTCTTAATATGAAACCGTGGGTGTGACAGCAGAACTATCTTATCGATCATTCCATAAATTACTCCTCTTTTGTGACATAAAGGATGGTTAAAGTTGTAATTTAAATACCTTCCCGAAAAGGTTGGTTTGTGAAAATGATCGAAAATGATTCTATCATCCTCAACAATGATCGTGACATCCAAGAAATTCAACCGTCTCCCCTGCCCGATTTCGATTGTAAATTTCAATCTTTCACGAAGCGAGTTAAAAGTCTCCAAAATATTTTCACATTCATCGTGACCCAGATAACACAAGCATTTTCTACGAATATTCTATAAATATTTTTCGGGAATATTAGAATATTCCTACAATATGCTAATAAGATAGAAATAATGTTTTATGAATATGTATAGAATGTGAAAATGGGACTAGTTTTAATATTAAAAAATAGGTTAAAAGAATATTCTGTATTATATTCAAGGAATATGAAAAGAGGCTTTATAGAATGTCAAAATGGAACCAGTTTTAATATTAAAAAATAGATTAAAAGAATATTCTGTATTATATTCAAGGAATATGAAAAAAAGCTTTTTAAAACTATCTGAATAATGTTTATAGAATGAGTTGTTCCTGAAGAAAATAACAACTTAAAATAGAACATTTGATCGCGGCGATTAGAAAAAAATAATTTATGCGATTACTGTTTTGAAAAGGAATAAAACTTACAATTAGACGCACCTTAAAATTACATAATGGTTTTACTTATGACAAGAGTCGATGGTTTATGCATAAACATATAAGTACATATAAGTACATATATAAGTACGAGAGACGAGACCAGCTCGATGTCAGAAGTCGGAATATCGAGAACCTATATAAGTGCGAGACGAGACCAGCTCGATGTCAGAAGTCGGAATATCGAGAATCACAGAGTACCGTTTTTTTCTCTCAAAATCGCGCAAGTGTACGTCAAGATGAATAAGAAAAATGTTGAATCTCAGCTCTCTCAGGAAGATTTGGAGGTAATGGTACTTATGGAAGCGCCGTTTTCGACTGATCAGGGGAAGAAGAAAACGAATGAAATCGACACTCATTTTAACCTCCTTGACTTATTGTATAACATTTGGAATCCCTCTTGGACAGCGTCGCGCAACCTAAGATTATTAATCGTCAGTATGACGAAGTCCGCTGAGAGTTCGAAAACGGTAACTGATTTCGACAAACGTGGCATGCGAAAAGCCCTGAAGGATCTTTACCAGTTGTGGCTTGACAAAGGATCATTGAATTCTACGAGTTCCGCCGAAGAGATACATAGATTTCTTCGCGCCCAAATTCCTGATCCAATTTACGAGTCGTTTACGAAGAACACTATGAATGTGGAAACTTACACCGAATTGGTGATCCATTATAAAACATATATCGCCAGTTTACCGCTCGGAGCGGCGAGGCAGATTTCCGCGTCGCGCAAGGTTTCCGTCGTGACCAATCACGACAACGACGACGACGACGACGAGGACGACGACGACGAGGACGACGACGACAACGACGACAACGGTGAGAACGTTTGCGAAAATGATGACGTCTCATTGGATCAACGCATGAAAAGGATGAAGGAGAAAGAGGTAGCGACAGCGACAGCGAAGGCCATAACTTCGACCGCGGAGGAAAAAGAGGATAAGAAGAGAAAGAAGCAGAATGATAATGATGATAAGGAGGAAGAGGTGGACAAGGGAAGCGGGCTTGACGCATTGTTTGATCTGGCCCCCGATTTTCATGTCAAATATATTTATCAGTACATATCTAGATTAAATAATGGGCGAATGGAGACTATGAGATCACCTGGAGAGACCGGACATCAATTGGTACGCTTGGACGTGTACGATTTCAAGGACATAGTAAACGTGGACAAGCGTCACTGGTGGAGGCACGCGAAACTGAGAAGTCAATTCTTTATCTCCTCCACGATGACGGACCGCAAGGGACAATTGTTGCGAGAATTATTGGATCAGGTGGCGACGGATATGTCGACTATTCCGGCAATCGTAAAAGAGACTAAGAGTCTTCACTACTACGGCGGTCAGGGCGACATTTAGGTACGTATAATTTAATAATATGTGAATAATTTCGTAAATTAATACAGTTGCTCGCGTTACAGATCGATCGTGTCGTCGAAGATCGGGCGGCGGCGATGGTGGTGGAATACATCTATCTACATACATATATCTACATACATCTATCTACATACATATACGCACAGATATGAGATTTGTAGCCTAGAGTAAAAAGAATGTCTCTCTGTGCACATAATGGGAACTGGTGAAATAATAAAGAATATCAAAATGGAATTGTATAGATTATGTAATTGTTATTTATTGAAATGCTTTTTTAGATAGGGTAATTGAAAAGAAATAACGATGGGCTAACAAAAAATGGGGCAAGATGTTTCTTTATTCGTATCGGGGAGTGGCGAGGGAATTACAACTTTTCAGCCATTCCAAAACATAAAGCGACCAACTTGCAGTCGACAATGTCAGTGCAATCGAAAAATTCGCTCTCGCGTATTACACGTGGCACGTTCGCAGGGTCCGGAACCATGGATGCGATAGCGACAAAACGGGACAGTTTCGCGTCAACCTTGTCGGTTATCTGGCACAGCGTAGCCGCTATAAAATTTATGCAGTGCTCGAGGTCGAACATAGCGAGCACGGTATTCATCGGCAGGACGATACGAGTCTTGAGCGTGTCCAGATGCAGGATCGGCACATTGTTGAGTCTTCCAAATTGTAACGTCAAACCTGCTGCAACGATGGTTCTGGAAGCTTGTGTTACGTCCTGTGGACTCCACGTGATTTCTTCCTTTCGTGGAATTAAAATCGTAAACAGTGGTTATCAATTGGCAAGCGGATGCAAGCCGTTGCTCGTTAAAAGTAAACTTCCCGTACCCAATAAATTAAACAAGTAATGGATTTGTTGTGATCCAAGTGGTCCCAATAATTCCACGAAGCGGGGCAACGGAAATTCAGTTGCGATAGCGGGCAACGAAAATTCAATTGAAACGCGCGATAACGGGAGGCATGGGTCACCATAAATTAAAACGCCATGCAAGGGCTTTCCAAATCACGCGTCTAATATGAGGTCGCGTCGTCACCCTGCCTCAATTTATCAAAACTAAGAGTTCACACGTGTCACCCGTTTAAGAACGAGGATTTGAACTCTGACCCACGCTTCCCAGTAAGCGATAAAGATAAAACAGTATTAGCTTGGACCACCAAAGAGTGGGGAAATATAATTTTAATAACGAACCCGCCAATAGATGACCACTAATTAAAAATTGTGTAACGAGATTTCGGTAACTCGCCACGAGATAGGCGGAAAACCGAAATCTACGTCACAAATAAGAACCAGACTCCACCAATCCTAAACATTCTCGGATTAAATCCGCCCCTTTCAAATCATATAAAAACCGCGACTCCGCGTACCTAAACACACTTTGCACTTGGCAATTGCTCTTGCATTTCGACTCAGTTTCTTTAAACTGCCACGCAGTCAGTCCGACAGTCTAGTCGCGAATCAGTTTAGTAAACTCTGTACCTCTGGTAAATTCTGTGCGCGTCTACCGCCAACCCAGGGTCCTGCCAACGACCCTCAGCACACCCGACGCCCGAGATCCGCGAGTCGCGACCAACGGCGCCGACCAACTTCATTATTACCTACGTCCGCTCAAGGGCCCAACAAATAGTAAGTCCGCAATCTCACTCGCGATTTTTAATCGGATCCTCGGGGTTCACAAACATATATATATGTGTATATATTTTATTTGCATATATATATATATGTTAAATATTTTTTTTCTCCTTTTTAACTTCCCAAACTGATTAAACAATAATAATTTCTCACCCCTTACATAATAATTTTAGTGACTATCCGGGGTCGCAAGGGTTTAGCATTGAAAATTAAGAAACGATACGCATGAAGCAGGCGAGCCCGCGTCGTTGAGCGACAGCTCCTCCAGGCGCATCGAGAATATTTTAACCGCCACCATCTTCCACAATTTTCCCTTCCCCCGCGTTCTCTCGCGTACCAAATCCTTCCCGACACCCCCGATTCCTCCCCCTGTTCCGGACCGTCCTATTCCCCGGTTCCTTCCGAGGAACTTGACCGGTTCCCCTATCCGGAGCTCCCACACTCCCCCATCCCTTTTTACTTACGCGACGAATACCGCGAGAGAACACCTTCTCCCGCGTTCTCCACCTCGAGCGTGGAGATTCGTTTTGAAACACCCCGGTTTCCCTCCAGCAATAGACCAACCTCTTCCGCGCTCTCCACATCGAGCGTGGAGATCATTCCGGAAATTATTACAATAGATTAATCTCGGTCATACATTAAAATTTAATAATTAATTAATTATTAATGTAAGAATCAATTTATTAACGTAAGAATACAAGTGTAAGAACGTTTCAAACACACACGCACACACTCATGGCATACATCCTTTTCTTTTTCTTTTTCTTTAAATCGTAAAATGTACTAACCGGGCAGGATGTCAAATTCAAAGTAGATCCATCCTCTCAATAAATCCTGTCCGATGACCTCCGAACTCATGTAACACCCGCGTATTCTCCATACACATATACACACACCACACATGAACTGTACCATTTGCGTTTTGTTTTTATGTTTCTCTATATACACATAAATGTAACTGTCTCATGGATTTTTATCATTTATAATAAATAATTGTAATGTTTTTAATTTCAAAAATTAAAGTCTAATTATTTAATTTAACACCTCGTCACCAACCTTCCCGCTCGCAAAATCGTACACGGTCCGATCCCAGGTAATAGGGATTGCATAATCCTTTACCCGAAACAGGACCGACGATCGCACGGCTCGCAGTAGGCGTAATAGCGTTCCTTCGGACGTTGACCCTCGACTGGAGCCTTCCGAAAAGTGCGTTCGACTCAAGGCACTCGTTTACTCGCGCGACCCGAGATAACCTTTAAGTATTCTCTTACGTCCTTCCTTACCCCGTCCCCTCTGGGTAGCCTTTCCTTCGCTTCCCAGTTTTCATTTTCATTGAAACTCCCGGGGTTTGGACGTAACACTTGATTGCGCGTATTCTCGTCGTCGTTGTTGCACCTACCGCCGCTGCTGGTGCTGCGCCGCAGGTGCGACATTATGGCGAGTTTTTCATCCACGAGTCGACTCCATGCGTCGGGCGAGAGATTGATCTCCTTGCCATAATAATCCCCTATGATGATGTCCACGCAAGACGGAAATCTAACGGCGATACCGACGTCTATGAATTTGTAGAACGTTTTGGTCAACGAGTATCTCCTTCCCAAGATACGGATACGATAACGCGCGATATTGGCTATCCATTTTGTCGAGCGGCTGCTGTTGTCATATCTGTAAAATACAATGTGTATAAATACCTACATACTTGGCGGGATACGCTAGTCGGTGTCAACGTCAACTTACGCGTTTCTTTCACTGTTGTTGCCGCTGTAGCTCGAAGTTGGATAGACATGCTCAATATTCGGCGGCAGCGTCGTCGTCACCGATCGCTCGTCGTTCCTTCTTTTTTTTTTTAGCGTTCTCACGATCGTCGTCAAGGTGATGTTGCAGCGGCGGCGATGGTTGCGTTAGCATTACCTGCAACAGTGGCTGCGGTGACGGCGGTGACGGCGGTGATTTATCGAAATGCTGCTCCTGCTGCTGATGAGCGCGCAATGTCGAATACATCTCTCTCTTTTCTCAGCGTATCTTTCTATGCGTCTGATCGTTTGCGCCCGATAGGTGGACCGCGCAAGAATAATCGCTCGTGTGACAGGGTGTCGACTTAAAAGAAACACGTCATTCCCCTCTCCGGATAATTTTATGATAAATTACAATACTTTTTTACACCGTCGACTCGCTCTTTTCCTCTTCAATATCATCGAAAGTATCGTCACGGTTACTCATCAGTGCGTCAATTCGAACGAATCGACTCAGGAGATTTCGCAGCTCTAGCAACAGCCCATCCCTCGGACAAGTCACACCGAGCATATTCAGTTCAAATCCGCCGATGGTTGTTACAGCTTTCGTAAATTCATTAAATTTGTAGAATTGTCGTTTGCCGAAAAAGTACAGATTCCCATCGATGAATCGGAAGGCCGTTGAAATACCGGACGGTATTCCGGGAAATATCGCTTGAATCGAGAAAAATTGGGAGGCTTTCATCGAACACTCGTTTATCTCGGCCGCAAACTGATCGTCGTATATCACGAAGGTTCGTCTTCGGTTGGTATTCACCGCGGCGTTGATCCTCGCGTTCGATGGAAATCCAAGCTCGGAAAGATATCGCGGCCAGGTTGGTACCAGCGCTAAACTCGGGTAATTCACCAGGTATACCTTATTGTCCACAAACAGCACGAGATCGCCCGACGGCGCTTGATAAACAGCCGAAAGTGTGAAATTTACGGGGAGATAATTAATATAATTTGTCAACAAAAACGGTTTTCTGTAGGTCTTTCCATTTACATCGATCGACCATACGTGTCGCTTACGCACGACGTAAATTCGACTGTTAAATACCAACACGTGATTCTCGCGTTGTAAGGCACACAGATCCGTCTCGACGTTGTCTTTCGAGAATTTCGTATCAGTCGCGATCGTGGTGGCTGCCGTCGTCCTAGTCATCGCCCTCGTAGTCGTCGACCTCGTAGTTGTGGTCATCGGCGCGATCGTTGTCGTAATCGGTATGGAAACCGGAAAGTAAACGTTAAGACCGTAAAGATGTTGGATGGTAAGAATATCCTCATAGCTTAATTTGGTGGGAAAAGATTTCTTTGGCACAAATGCGAACATCACTGAATCCTCGTTCGGACTTAATCCTAGAGCGTGACCGATCTCGTGCGTGAGCGTTTGAAGCATATGGTAAGTTCCCGGAGGATTCTTGTCCAGAGTTATGTGCCATCGTTCCGCGTTGTCCATGTGTATCTCCGAGACATAGTCATGATCTCCAGTAGGGAGATACGCGTGAGCGATTACTCCGTTGGGGCCGTCCATCGATTCCAAACACATTCCATGTCGGGGATTGAGAAACGGGTGAAAGCCATCGCGAAATGATATCAGAATATTGGGATTCTCTACATCTCGCGCGAACGTCAACGACGAATTCGCCGCCCATAGATCGAACGCGGCTTGAGCTGTTGTCAGTTGATCCTTTGTCGCCCCGTGAAAGTTCCACGTGAGATATGTTTTAGGCCATTTCAGCGAGAGTGGACCAATCGAGCGCTCCGACAAGTCCTCGACACCGCAGCGGGGTGCGTTCATCAATTGCAGGGTTAGCTCATTCAATTCACCGTTACCGGGCAACTTATAATATCTCTGAAACCACGCGATAGCACGTTTCATAGCCACAGTCGTGTCGTAGCCTGCTGAAAACTTTTGCGCATTCTCCTGCAAATAGCCATATTTTTGCAAATAATGGACCACCGCTTTAGTATCACTAGCGTTAAATTCGCAGTTCACCGCAACGACGTAAATCGCGAGGATAACGATGCGCCAGAACAACATTATCGAGAAGTGGAGAGAACAGAGAAAAGCGAGGTGACTCACTCGCAACCGAGAGACGATAAGCGTCTGATCGCGATTCGAACGTAAATGGACACCATCGATTAGACGGACGCGGAGGGGGGGGGGGGGGGTTATTGTCGCCAACGATCTATATTTTTAGGGAAATATTTTTTTCTCAAGAGGAGTAAAACGAAGAAAAAAACTTGTGAAAACGTTTCGGAGAAAAAATAAAAAACAAAGGAGGAAAATCAATTCACGAGACGTTTGAGGAAAAAAGCACGCAAGGTTCAGTCACATCGCGATAAATTAATAATTGTTACTATAAATAAGACGAACAAGAAAAAAGGAAAAGACACGGTTCATTTGCATCTCAAATAAATTACTAATCGTCGCTAATATATAAAACAGATACCGAGAGACGATAAACGTCGAATCTGGACACCATCGATTAGACGGACAGGGAGGGGAGGATGTTGTCGCTAACGATCTAGATTTAGGGAAAGATTTTTTTTATTAAAAAGGAGTAAAAACGAAGAAAAGACTCGTGAAACGTTTCGGAGAAAAAAAAATAAAACAAACGAAGAAAAACAATTCACCAGACGTTTGAGGAAAAAAGGCACGCAAGGTTCAGTCAAATCGCGATAAATTAATATATAATCGTGGCTATAAATAAGACAAACAAGGAAAGAGGAAAAAAGCACGCACGGTTTATTCGCATCGCAATAAATTACTAATCGTCGCTAATATATTAAATAAACGAGGAAAAAAACAATTCGCGAGACGTTTGAAGAGAAAAGGCGCGCGCGGTTTAGTCACATTGCAATAACGATTAAACATAAATAATAGCGATAAAATCATTTCCGAAGTCACGGCGTACACGAGCGAGCTGGGATAAATAAATGAACACTAACACTAAAACATATGTATGTCGAAAACAGTTTTTTTAATTTCCCCAAATTTATACAATACAAAATGGAAAGAGATGATTTTTTATATGCACAATACAAAATGAAAAAAGATGATTATATGATGATTATTATCGTTGAAACATAAGGTTTTCTTCTTCTCAGAAAATCTCGTATCCTGTCGAAATCACAGGTGCTTCACTCGCTCCTGCCGTTTGGTCCATCATTCATGTACCTTTATGACATTCTCCATCGCACAGTTTTTCGTGTGACGATGGCAGCGAAAAGGCCTGACCGCGGTCAACGTTCGCAGCCTACCGATGTCCTCGTAATCGGCATCGATCGTCTCAATCGTGACGTCAACGTCGGACGTGTCCCCGATGAGCTCTTGCAGCCATTTCTTCTTCTCCTCTCCCTTCACGTACACAATCGAGACGGAAGAGGAAGCGGAATCGGGAGAAGAATCTTCCTCAACAAGTTTTCCGTACACAGCCTCTCGGATGATGCTCTTAGTGTGACAGTACTCCGTGTCGCCGTCGTTCCATTCAAAACCATGGTGATTCCGCGTCAGCCACCTCGCTTGACTTTTTTCCTTACTCGTCATGATGTGCCATACCCTCGGTGGATAAAAAACATGGTGTGTAAGCACGGTCCGTTTTCTCAAGACCGCAATCTCTTTGACTACAAACTTTTCACCAACAATGAATCCCTGTAGATCCACGAATGTTGGTACGTCCGACATTATAGTTACGATCTCGTGAACGACTGATAAAAAAATGAATTTACTCGAATTATATATATATTCCACTGCAAGATCATAAATAATAAAGCAGCCTCTTTAACCGCGAAATTGAAATGAATTTACTGTCGCTACAAAAAAATCTTGCGCACAATATTAGTCTGCGAATTATATATGTATTCCACTGCAAGATCATGAATAATAAAGCAGCCTCTTTAACCACAAACTTCTTTCCGCAAACGATAAATCCTTATAAAATCAGGGAATGTTAGTACATCTCATGAGCAAATAATAAATGAATTTACTGTCGCTACACAATCTTGCGTACGATGTTAGTCAGCGGATTATATTCCACCACACGGTCGTGAATAATGAGACAGTAGGCCGTTGTATTAGGTTCTATATTGCGTTTACACTCAAACTCTATACGAACATCCACGGTCGCGCTTTTTATCGATTCGTTCTGTCGTGAACAATCCATCACCACGAACGGGCCCCATTCCTTGAAAAGGGTCAGCGTGAAGAGTACCTCATCGCTTTCGCTTCCGTAATACGACTTTCGAAATTTCCCATATATGTCATACAGTATAGCGATTCTACGATTATCAAAATCCAAATTCATATCGTCTTAGGGATAAAAATCAGAATTGAGATACAACTTAACATTCGTAAGATTGCCGCTGTCAAAAACGGAGGCATTTTTAAATATGTTGTTAATTCTTCCAGTTTGCAGCGCGAAAATGGCGTATCTCGGCTTCTCCAGCTGCGTCGCCGCTTTCACGGCCCACGAATGCTTGACCGTGGTCTGCAGCAGAGGGTACTCATACAGATCCCACGAGCGAAATCCCATGCTCAGATAACGTCCGCTCTCCAACGTTCGCAAAAGGGACAATTTATTTACATCGTTCAACATCACGTGTGGCATTCTCCATTGCAGCTTCGACAAAGTAATCTTTGGATCCTTGTTATGATCCGGCGTCGTCACGATGCAATTGGCGTCGTTCCGCGAACGTATGAGAATAAGTTCGTGTCGCGCGTTTATCACCACGCGCTTATAATCTTCGCAAAAACCGAGAAGCGTGTCAAGAGGTACGCAAAAGTTGAACTCGCCAATTTTGGGCCTCGGTCCAAGGTTCCATCCAGCGTTCTGCAGTTTTTTGCCTCTCTCGGCAGTCAGCGACACGAAGTTCTTAATTGAGCTCGTTATTCCGACGTTTCTGTTCTTGTCAATCTCGACGCCATTGAGCTCATATCGAATTTCATCGAACATAAACGCCACGCAGTTGTTATCCATTCGCGTCTCCGAGGTAATTTCCGCAATATCGTCGGAAAGCGTCCCCTCAACGTAGAGAAAACTCTCGCAGGGTAACGTGTACAGATCCTGCTGTTGTATCGGTATGCGTATCTCGTCGCTGTATCCGAGCGTGGTGTTGGCGTACGGATTATACGTGTGAGTTTCAATCTTGACAATGCGCTCGTCGAAAATTGGCTCACCACCGATACTCAGGATGTCAGCCATGACGATTGTTTCGCACAACGAAACCCAAGGATCGCAGAAAAGCAACGTTCTCGACGCTTAGCTCGTTCTTCTTTTTCCACCACCTCGTCCTCTCGCTCCGCGCGCCAAACGATAACGTTGGTGGCTCAACGACAGCGACAGCAGATACGCTCTTACTTTCTCTCGCGGACGACTCGTTCAGAACGAGCATCTTTCACACACCCATATATCTAACCTCTGCGTCGCACATGCAGTCGAAGCGTTATCTCCTCGCCACGAAAATCGATCGGTCGCCCGTTCTGATCCACCACGCGCACCGTTATGTCGGTGACACTCCGCGCGATGATCGGGAGATAAATGATCTGCGTCGGCGTCTCCGACAGTTTATATCCCGGTGGAACGTTCGGCGCAAATTCGTGTATCGTGTGCACCAGCATACCGTTGCTGTAAGCCCCCATGGTAAGATTGCATTCCACGCGAATGATGTTTACGTCCATTATCTTCGTCGGCTCGTCGGACGCGTACCACCTGTTCGGCTTGAGTACGCGATTCGTCGAAAAACCCAGCAGAGAACCGATGTTGTTCGGTTTGGTAAAGTTTACTCTGTAGGCGCATTTAATCTCACTTCTCATGGTGTTCTCGTTGGCGCGAAGAATTATCGAACGTTCATCCCCTTTCTCTTCCTCGTTATCATATATGTAATCCTGATCGTCATCGTCCACGCTCGGGTACAAGTCGTGCGTAACCGTCGACGGTTCCGCACCGATAAACA
Organism: Harpagoxenus sublaevis; assembly: GCA_030770355.1. Lineage (NCBI taxonomy): Eukaryota > Metazoa > Arthropoda > Insecta > Hymenoptera > Formicidae > Harpagoxenus > Harpagoxenus sublaevis. Next base: position 225,286 of record JASTWR010000262.1, read on the forward strand.
CCTGTCGCTTGCGGAGAATAGCAGCTCTCAGATATCTGCCTATGGCACGCAGTTCATACGATCCCCCGGGAATCGTACTTTCCTCGTCGTTTTTGTCGAAATAAAATTTATTGTTCGTAGAGTTAACGTTCGGTATCGTGTTGTACGTCTCAAAATTCGCGAGACCCAGTTCGTAATTACCGTCGCTCAGATCCAGAGCGGGAAAGTAGCTCGCCGCGAGAACGCTGCTTCTCCCGGTCAACGTAAGTGTCAATGACATGACAATAAACGATAGCTTATTCAGGAAAATCGTCTCCAATCGATCTCTCGAAGAAACCGCAAACACAGCTGACCGCAGATACTTCGATCGAACGTCTGATACGAACGATAGTTGTACGCGATATTCACCTCGCTTCCGAGATATCGCACAAGTTCCCGCGGTGGACGAAGGTTACCAAAACCGTCGAAGTAAAACGCATTGTTTCCTCTCTTGGCGTAGGCGACCCAGTACGTGCCCGGACCAGCGGCGTTGTCGAGATTTACAATACCGCTCTCATCATTACGCACTCTTGTTGGCAGCGCGTCACGCATAAACACGCCTCTGAAGAAGGGTATGCGCAAACGGCGCGCGGAGCGACTCAATTGCTCGTTCGTCGTAAGACCAGACAACGGTAGATCAAGTGCGGTTAGCGTTTCCTTCCACGAGATTTTTTTTTTTTACATCTTAGCGACGACGGTTTTCTTTTGATCGTCCTCGCGCCGCCACCGCTACGTTTATACGGCGTGAGATACAATCCACGACCTTCTGTCGCTCGATTGTGACGCTGTAATTCCTCGAGTTGACGTCGAGCAGCCTTGCTGCCGTTCACCGCTTTCGCTACACCGGCCGCTCCACCGATCAGAGATCCGAGCGCTCCCAGCATCGGCAAAAGTGGTAAAAAGCCTCCGCGTTTCGCTGCGGGAAGTACCCTCTTCCTTCTCGTCGTGGTCCTCGTCCTCCTCCTCCTCGTTCCTCGCGCGCTCATACCCATACCTTGCAGCCGGAGGCAGCATCGCGGACGAAGCTGTCAGAATCGGCGACCGGAGGAGACGACGGTAGGGCCGACCTGACGGACTGGGCGCAAGCAGCGTCCGAACACCGTGTGTGAGCGAGCGCGCTCACACATACACTAATATCTTTCCCGCCTTAGATAGCGTAAATTCCGTTATAATAATTTATTTTGTTTGTTTATCACCTTCACGAGCGATTTCGAAGTGCCCGTTGGCACGTTGATATATTTATGTTTTGTTTCACTAAAGCGGGGATAAAATTATGTTTTTGCGTGAGTTATTAAAAGCCACTCATGGCAATTAAAATATATTTAAGTTTCCTTTTCATTTCCTATGATTTTCCGTCACGTATGTAAATTGATACGATCCGAGTGTTGATAGAAGTTACTCCGACGACTCGATGCGTTGTGAGATAAGGGGACAACCCCGCGATTCAGAGTTATAGCGCGTCAGCGTGAACAATTATGCGCGTCCGAGCGTGTTGCAGCGGAGCAAATGCATCGTGCCGAGAAGACACGTCACGTGGAACGTATCGCGGCGAGGCGACTCATGAGCGTCATTAGGACGTCAGCGAACATAGCGATCACGGTTACGATCAACTTTCAGGCATGTGCCAGGAAATCACGGTACATGCATGGTTCAGGTAAACTAACGTCAGCAACGTGTTATTGAGATGCTAATTGAAGCATAATTAATGATTAATTATGATTTTGTATCATGTGCCGGAAAATCCTGGCGCACACCTTGTATGACCAAATGGCCATCGGGAATGGTCTGCGGAGGTCCTAAATAGCCTAACTAGCGACTTTCGCCCTGATCCGACCTGGGTGCCGGAAACACCCACTACGGACACCTCCCCCCCCTTTTTTTTTTTTTTTTGACGCGGGGAAATCTTTGACCCTGGGTTCCCGGGCAAGCCCGGTATGTGGCCCAGGGCCCCCTCTGATGTTCTGAGGGGGAAGACCCCCCGCCCTCGGGGGAGAGGACGGGGGAGTGCCGGATTCCTACCGGCTAAAACCCCGCGGGGATCCTTCTCGGCGCGTTTGGTGTGAGGGAGCCCCGGGAAACGCCATGATTCATCCGGGAATCCCTCCGCGCCGTGCCCGTAAGGGCACCTGTCCTGGGGGGGAGGCTAGTCCTCCCCCCCTAGCCTATAAGGCTGCCGCTTCTGTTGTGGCGGACCGGGGGAATCCCGGCCCCGGCCCGCCACCCGTCACGTTGGGGGTTTTCTGGTTGCGGGCGCGCGGGAGCCCCCGCTCGCGCGCCCACACCCCCATCCGCCCCCCCCTAAGTGGGTGGAGGACTGCTCCTTCTCGTATCCGAGCCCCCCCCGCTCCCCCCGCTTGGGCGGGGGTGGTGGGCGGGGGTGCTGACCTCCCGGGTGGGGACGGACGATGATTGCCGGTCGGGGAGAGGCAGGCCCAAATGCGTGGGCCCGCAGCCGCCTCGGCGCTCCCCCCGCGCCTAATAGCGGGGGGAGCGGGCCTCCAACGAACGGTAAGGCCCGCAGCGACCGAGGCAAACCCTCGCCGGCCACCGACCGTCCCCTCACTAGCGTCAGCTATCCCCCCCAGACGAGGGGGACAGGACGCGGGGGTCGCAGCGCCGCCGTTTTGGCGGCAGCCGCGGCCCGCTGTCGTCGTTGCTGCCGCTCTTGCCGCCGCCGTCGCCCCCAGACGGGCGACGACGGCGCAGCAGTGCGCGCCGCCGCGTCAGCGGCGGCGACGACCTCCCTGCGCCCCCCGCGCTTCCCGCCCTGTTACGGGCCGTGGCGCGGGGGGCGTCTGTACGCGTCGGGCGGCGGCGCTGGTCGCGCCGCCGCCGCTGTCGTCGCGGCGGCGGTGGCGGTGGTCGCCCACCCCCGCCGCCGCCGTCACCGTCGCTGACACCTTCCCCTGGAACAACCGTGTGCGCACATCTCTACGGGTCACCAGGAGTGCAGCGCACCGACTCCCGTCGACCTCCGACGAGTGTGCCGGAAGTTCGACTCCAGGACCATCTACGGGGAACGGACCACCAGGGATGCTTTTTCAAGCCCATTGCGAGTCCCAATATCGTAGTCCCGTATCGATCCGTCGATTGTGCCCGAAAAAACATGGCACACCTGTATAATGTTAATAAAATTATTGCCAAGGTCATTAGAAAATGTCAAATAACGCTAATATCGCGATCCCGCTTTGATCCGTTCAGTGTGCCCGAAAAAACCTGGCACACGAGTGCAACGTTAATAAAATCATCCCGAGGGGAATTAAGAGCTGCCAAATAACGTTAACATCGAAGTCCCGTCCGAATCCGATGTATATATTCGGAGTTCCTAGCACATGCGACTCCACCTGTAAAACATCAGTTTTGGCATATTCGGGGAGTAGCCATCATCGGGTTAGGCAAAAGCGAGCGAGATCTGTCGTATTTTGTAAAGAAATATCCGCCAAGACGTATATCTCCGAAAACGAGATAAATTTGCGAAAATGTATAAAAGCGTATATCTTCGTATTTAATTTTCAGCGAGCGATAATTCCACCGCATTCCTGCGTGTTTACGAAAAGTTGTTTGTCAGATACGCGTATACCGTCATACGACGATCACGTGATAGCCGATGGTCCGATGTGAATAACAAGAGTGGGGGTACCGCCCAGGAGGGGACGTACGCCGTTACGAACTATCGATCCTGGTTAGTCCGCCGGGAGATGTAAAGCCGTCAACACGTATTCTCACAACTACCGGGGAGACCCGCGAACGGAGCAATATCCGATGTGTCGCGAAATAAGTGATATTTCCGACACTTATAAAATTTGTGCGCGATATGTGCGTTACAACAAGGGAGTCTATCGGGAGAGCTGGTACCGACAACACGTATCAGTCGTAGCTCTCGTAACAACCGGTGATCCCGCGTACGGAGCGATATCCGGCAAACCGCGAACATCTTAGTATTTCTCGACGTTACGAAATTGTGCGAGATATACGCGAAGCGAGTATAAGTGACTGACGGGAGAGCGTTCATCGTACATGACACGACTCTCGATACAACCGCGGATCCGACATACCGTGCGATATCCGACAATTATTCGCCAAACGTGTGTGCGAGCGACACTTGTGAAATTTTCCGATTTCGACATCCGTGTACGAAACCAAGGACAGTCATACGGGAGGATACTGCGTATTCTCGTGACAACCGATGATACCCGTGTTGCGGATAGTTGGACGATTTATTCCGGGTTAACGCGATTTTATGCGTCACGAGCGAACCGTAACTAACGATCACGACGCGACACCGCGGGTGACGAGAAAATCACTGTGAATCGAAATGTAATGACTGTTTATTCAAATATACATGAATAAATGCAATGTTATTAAAAGTGATATCCTGAGTGTTAAAATTCATTCGACGATATCCTGTGGCCGATCCTGAGTCACCTTCCAAGCGGGAGATACTTCGTAGACGCGATATTCCTGCGAAATAAAGAATTTCAGTGCGAGTAAATGCACTTAGCTTGCGATACAAGCTTACGATATACGATACTTACCTGAGATTATGCGACGATCCCGTGGGTCCATCCGATGCGAGCGAGGTCCATCCATCGTTGGTAGAAGCGGCTTCCACGTGTGAAGATCCAGCGACGACGAGTGAGAGCGGCCAGCGGCAGCAGCAGTCCGGAGCACCTGAAACAGAGAAAAAAGGGGAATTAGTCGACAGATACGGTTAGTTGTATACTTACCTTTCTCGATTTAACGGGTAAAATCGAGTGGCGACCGTGTTTCACGAATTTTCTACATTTTCGGAGATATTGATGAATGAGTCGTATCACGCGTGACCCAACGTGCCTGGTTACAACCTAACCTTGTTTTTACTTTCATGGCAGCCCATATGGCGGTCGCAGCTGTTTTCTCACCGAGAGTCGAGTGACTCGCTGTTACGCGCTTGCGCGCGCTCTCAGCGAGCGCTAGATCAGCAGCGTGTCGATCAACAAGATCGTTGCTTTGCGAATACGCGATGTCGTGCTCGCGACACGCCGCGTCCAACGGATTTACACCTCGATCTCCGCGCGCTAGCCGCTTCACGAGACGAGTACCGGGTCCGCAGAACTGATAACCGGGTACATGTAGCTCGAAAGGAAGAGCATTTATCGTCTTGTTTAACAATCCACCGCCGATACCGTTACTGTGCGTTGCGCGCGACATCCAACGCAATCCTTGATGAGTGGCGGTGGACCGTCTATGTGTGACTGATGCCACGGTCGATTGTAATGTTCCAGGCACACGCGGCAACTCTGCACCTCGGCGTCCGCTTTCAGATGATTCGGCAGTTTGCTCCACAGTCGTTCAACACAATCGGGAAAGTCGCGCAGCAGAACGATCTTCGGCACGTACTGCAGCTGTTCGGCGGTCAGTTCGAAAATATCGTGCTTATCCGTCAACAGGATAAACATCGCGATTGCCGCGCGAATCGATCGACGATTCGCGATACAAGTGTAAAAAAACAAGTGTGCACGCACACGCGCAATACGGACAAATGAGATTCGTGCGACAATCGCTAACAATAGGAGTGTCAAATCTCGACCGCAAAACGCGACTGACATCGAGCGGAGCGGTTCGAGAAGCGCAACGACACTGCCCGCTGTTACCAAGCGCGATACGCTGCATCATTTGTGGCCCCTCCAATCGCGGCAAGACGAACGTTCTAATGAGTTTGCTAGAGAGTCCACAAGGGGTGCGTTTCCAGAACGTGTACGTGTACTCGAAATCCTTGCAGCAGCCAAAATATCAATATCTCGAAAAGCTACTCGAATCGATAGACGAGATCGGTTATCATGCGTTCACCGATAATCGTGACGTCATACCACCGAACGAGGCCCTACCCGATTCGATATTCGTGTTCGACGACGTGATCTGCGACCGACAAGACGCGATCAAAGAATACTTTGCAATGGATCGACATTCGGATGTCGATTGTTTCTATCTCTGTCAGACGTACGCCAAGATACCGAAATATCTCATACGCGACAACGCGAATCTGCTAATCCTATTCAGACAGGACGGTACCAATTTGAAACACGTGTACAACGATCACGTGAACACCGATATGCCGTATGAGGATTTTTGCGCATTATGTCGCGAATGTTGGCAACGCAAATATGGTTTCCTGGTAATAGACAAAGATAGCGCGCTACGCAACGGCAGATATAGACGTGGCTTCAACGACTTCGCGGTGCTGTAGATCAATCAGTCGGTAACAATGAGCAGCGCGAAAATAACCTCAAAGGACACCGCCGAGCGGAAGAGAACCGCGAAAGAGATCGCCAAGACGCGCGGCTCGATTCGCAGAAAATACAGAGCGTTGAAAACCGGGAAGATAGAGAGCGAGATCGCTCTCGAAAGGCAATTCAAACCGATCATCGATCCGCTGAAGCAAATCGCCGAACGGGGAGGCGAACCTGAGGCCGACGACGACTCAAAAGGTATCGTCGTTAAGAAGAAGCGCGAGAATAGCGACGACGATGGAGAAATCGCGCGGGAAACTAAGCCTAAAAAGAAACGATCGAGCACCACGTCAGACATGCTCGCGATTCATTCCACGCCCCTAGAACCGCGGAGATTGTCAAGCGTCGCTTCGGACACGCTCGCGATTCGATCCAGCACGCCTCTGGAACCGCGAAAGTTGTCGCTGAGGGAGGAAGACGTCTTCCAGTCGCCGCAATCTTCTCTCGAAACTTCCATCAGAGAGGCTCTGCAAACGCCGGAGGGACGCGAGGATTTGCGAAAGAGTAAATTAGGACCCTTGGAAAAGAAATACGTGGACGCTCTTTTCTTCGGCGGGGACACGATCGATCACGTTTACGGCGTGTACTTCACGAACAATGGCCCGATGCTCGGCGACAAACCGTTCGAAATGCTCGCAAACGATTCTGTGATCGTGGACGGGGTGACGTACAAGGGCACGCCCGGCTTGTACGAATTGATCTTCAAGAGACACCCCGATGACGCAATCCACACCAACGATGACCTACATAAATATAGAAGTCTACTGGTGGCGACAAACGCTCATAAACGCGGTCATAAAGCTGATAATCCTATCAAGGGTAACAAGGGGCACAAATACGTAGATATCATCGCTCCACTCGTGACCCGCGCCAGAATCGGCAGCGCTAGAAAGGGCGCCGGCGTGACCAATCTACCGTCGACCATGAGATTAAATCACAACAAGATAGATTACGTTCATTGGGACGATCCCAACGAATTAGTAAATCGTCTTCGTTTGCTCGACGCCTCGCATCGAGCTGGCAACACCGCTCACGACAATGAGATCGTATCGATAATCGAGGAGCTTCGCGAAGCGGGATTGGTTATAAATTGAAGCACCACGTCGAACGCAACGGCAGTACGATTTTCGATGTCGGTGAACAAGTTTGGAATGTCTCTGGATAGAGACGACGGAAAGTCGCGAGCATCGTCAATCGAATCTCTACGAAGCTACGTGCGCGACAACGCGCTCTGTCTGAACGACGATTCCTACGACGCGAGGGAGCGCAAGATACGACGTCTAGCCGCACCGGAGGTTGACACCGACGCGACGAACAGGAGCTACGTCGAGCTGGCGCTTCGAGATCTGCGAAACGATATCGAAAAATTTCGCGAGAACACCGCGAGCTCGCTCTCAACGGTGAAGAACGAAATGGACAAAACCGTGACCGACAAACTGAACGAATTACGAAATACATTATAAAAATTTCAAAACGACGTCAGAGAATTGAATGAAAAAACAGTGACGCAAGAATTATTCGACGAGACAGTGAAAAAAATTAAAGACGGCATTCGCAAGCAAACGGAGGACATTCGCAAGCTAACGAAGGACATTCACAACGCCCGCGAGTTCAAAAAGGTGACGAGCGATTGCGACGTGGAACAGGCAAGACTAAACGAAATTGTCGGTCTTCTCGACTCTGGCAAGAAGAGCTCTTCCTCCTCGACATAGAGCGTGATAATGAGCGTCGAGAAACGAAGACTCGTGAAGGAACTGCACGCGCCGGCTCGATAAAACTTTCCGCGGCGTCGCGTCGTAGTGCGCGGCTATGACGATCTGTGGCAGGCCGACGTGGTGGAGATGCGTCCCTACGCACGGCAAAACAAAGGCTACTACTAAATATTGACGGTCATCTACGTGCTGAGCAAATACGCATGGGCGTTACCACTCAAGAGCAAGAATGGAAAGGAGATGGCCACGGCGCTGTCCAAGATATTTCGCGAGAGCGCGCGATTCCCGAAGAATCTGCAAACGGACGAAGGAAAGGAATTCTACAGCACCGACGTACGTGAAATTCTAAAAAAACGCGACGTCAATCATTACTCAACGTACTCAGTGATGAAAGCGTCAGTAGTGGAGAGATTCAATCGCACACTCAAAGAGAACATGTGGAAACTTCACGCTTAACGGAACGTACGAATGGGTCAACGCATTACCGAGTCTGCTGTCAAATTACAACCACCATCGACATCGAACGATCGGAATGAGACCAGTGGACGTGACACCCGCTGTCGCCGAGAGACTTCTATCCACAGTGTACAGTCGCACGAAGATCGCCGGCCCGGCGAAATTCAAAGTAAACGATCCGGTACGCATAAGCAAATTCAAGACGATATTCGAGAAGGGCTACACTCCAAACTGGACCACCGAGATCTTTCGCGTCGCCAAGGTACAACGAACCAATCCTGTGACGTATCTGCTAAAGGATTACCGTGGGGAAACGATAGCCGGAGGATTCTACGAGTACGAGTTGCTCCGAGTGTCCAATCCCGATGTCTACCTCGTGGAAAAAGTCCTGCGCAAACGGGGTACTGTTATATATTTTTTTTAGAAATAAAATCGTGTACATATTGCGATATACAAATATTCTTTTCTCTCTCTCACTTGCGCCGATATATTATAAATGCAGTTCTCCGAAACTAATCCTGCCTTTATGTAATAAGCGCAAAAAACAATACCGCACTCCATTTATTCTTACATTATGTTAATGTTATCGTTAATGTTAATCGTTTTTTCGCAATAAATTCTAAAATTCTATAAAATGTCACATTTATAAAAAAAAAATATAATGTACATTCTGTTGATTCGACTGTTGTTACACGCAAGACAACGAGACAAAACAATAACCCCTTGAAAACATAAAACCATCTCGCTGGGGTACAAACGTCGATTGTGAAAAGAACAATTTTTGTCACAAAAAACGTTTGTACCCCAGGGAGATGATTTTATTAAAATTTATTGAGACAAATTAAACTCGGGAAACATTTACCAAAGAAACAAATAAAAGAAGTTCCTAATTCGATGTAATCGCAAAGCCATGGGGATTGAGCGAATTGCAATACGCCATGTATCTTTTGTAACGCGAAGACCGTGACGCATGCAATTTTGAAGATTGCGATAGTGTATGACGTAACGCTTCTTATCGTACACAGTCGCGTGGAGCTTAACGGGAAAAAACAAACGGAAAAAAATGAAAAATTCATGATTGAAGATGAGAGCTACACCACGCTCTATCTAAAAAAAAAACCTTCTTTGGTTCTTTTTCTTCCGAGCCTATTTCAACATTTTTGTTAGAATACATTTTTTCTATTTTTACAACGCATTAAAAAAACAGCGTAGTTCTTCCCCATATATTTTAAATATTATTTACCGCCTTTAAGGCAGCATGGTTCTTCCACCAAGGATTAATAAAAAAGATATAATGTGATAAAGAGAAAAAACAAAAAGAAATTAATAAAAAATCTAATGTGATAATAGAACAAACAATGTAAATATATATTATATGTATATAAAAAATTAAGAAAAACAGTGTAGTTCTTCTTCCCCATATACATTAAGGCAGCGTAATTCTTCTACCAAGGATTAATAAAAAAAAAAAAAAAATGTGAGAGAAAAAAAACAAAAAAAATTTATAAAAAATCTAATGTAATAATAGAACAAACAATGGAAATATATATTATATGTATATAAAAAATATATTATATGTAATATATATTACATATAATATATTACATATAATATATAATATATATTACATATAATATGTATATAAAAAATATATATTATATGTATATAAAAAAATTTAAAAAACAGCGTAGTTCTTCCCCATATATTTTAAATATTATTTTATCGCCATTAAGGCAGCGTAGTACTTCTACCAAGGATTAATAAAAAAAAATATAATATGATAAAGAGAAAAAACAAAAAAATTAATTAAAAAATGTGATAATAGAACAAAAAAACAATGGAAATATATATTATATGTATAAAAAAAGTATCTCACGCGTTTATTCTTTGCGCGATCCCCCTCCATTTTCCCTCACTGATATTCCGTAATGTCCCCACGGTAGAGTGTCGAAGGAATCGGGCGCAACGCATCGTTTATCGTCGTAGGGACTAAGAGCTAGCTTCAACTCGGACACGGTGTACACCTCGTGCAGCTTCGAGCGCAAGCACGACTGACGTCGCGACTGCTCCGTCGCGTCGAGCAGACACCGCTTGTAATCGTCGAACGTTATCATTCTCGCAACCACATTCCTCTTTACACTCTTTATCCTCTTAGTGTCATCTTTACCAATCACCTTCAGAGCGTACATCTTCGCTCTGAGCCCTACGAACTCTGTCATTATCGCACCGTTGTTTTCATCTTTCATCAGACCGGGTATTTTCTTGTTCGCGCGCGGCATACCGTACGCGTTGCCCTCGCGATAGTCACTCGTATCAAATCTCGCGATATCGCGCCTGATATTCTCGTACGCGTCGTCGCATTCTAGGTGATATATCAAGCTATCGGTGTCCGTGTACATTAGTTTACACCTATCGCGATACAACGGTACCATGTAATAGTAATGAAAATCATACACGAGCATCTTAGATATCTCTAGAATGCACATGCCCACGTAGATCGGCTTGTTGCATTTCACCTCGAGCCTGCGTAGCTCGACGGCCATCAAATCCTCCCAGAAAACGCTTCTACTGTGAAAATTCGGCTTAGCAATCATTGCCTCAGCGCCGTATACCCCGTCCCAGCGCGTGACGAGACGCACATCGACATGCTCGCGCACGTTCTCCATTGTTTTCCCGAATACCGCGTTGTTTATCAATTTGTACATATTTCTCTCAAACTCGTTATTCGCGAGAGTTCTAAATTTCGTGTTAAGCTCTATATAACTGCTAAGCCACCGAGATTGCGCGAATCGCAACACACGATGAATCTTCGTTACGCACAACCCGTATCGCACGCATTGCTGCAAATTTCGATAATGCACCACGTAACGCGACTTGTCATAAAGCGTAGCCAGAAGTTTATCGTACCGTTTTTCTGGAGGCTTTTCTCGCGTCGGGCAGAACGGAAGATCCGCGTGGGCGTCGTGGAGCTCCCGCGGATACGCGAGGTCAACCTCTAGGATGTAACCGATAGACGAGTCCGAGGTCACGGACATAACGTTAAAACTCTCGGGATCGTCAAGCCATCGAAAGTCCGCGTAGGGTAAGGGCTCGCACATCGCCCAGCCGTACAGATTGTTCACGTCGAAATACATAAGGTACGTCGACGGTTCTGACGAATCGTACGACGACATGTACTTGTTGTTGGCTCGCGCGTATCTGTGCGAACATTGGCTAAGACCGCCGCGGATACCGCGTTTCACGAACAGCAACATATCAATATCGGTAAGCAGTTCGAATTGACACCCGTGTGCTTCAACATAGCGTCCCACGTGTATCCCGGTAGAGTGTAATAGTGCGCGGGATCCAATCCGTAACTGTCGACGCAGTTGTTGCGAAAATTTTCGAAAATATCCGCCAGAAGCAATACATCTGTCTTAAGATACAGATCGCTGTACTCGCCGAGATTATTTACGCGAAAACTACGCCAAACGTTCAACGCGTGCTCGTAATCACTCTCGCTCGCGACGTCGCCGGACAGCGAACTGTAGAAGGCCGCGCGCGGTGGCAGCTCAGTCTCCGACAGTTTATCCACGCTGTCGAGATACTCGTACGGAAATACGCCCTTTCGCGTGAGCAAATCGAAATCGTCCTCTCTGGTTTCCCAAAACTCAGACCGCGTAATCCTCAGCCTGGACTTGTCGAGATACGACGCTAATTTCTCAAGACTGGTACCAAGAAACCTGAACGAATCCACGAATCGTAACTTAACGCGATTTCCCCAACAATCGTGCTTCGTCTCTTTGACAATCTTCGTGAACGATATGTACGTCTCCTTGTTGATCGGCAGCAAGTCGACACGACCCTCGAAACTGTTGGCTATGTCTTTGATAATAAAATGAGCATTGTTACCCGACAGATTGTGAAAAAACACAGGAATAACAAGCGAATCTTTGTAATTCAAATTACAGGACAAATGTGCGGGACCTCTATACCGACCGGTCAAATGACAGTGATCGCGCACACGATAATCATCCTGTTGAAAAAATCTGCCGCATATGTGACAACGCGTCGCGCTACAAAATTCGCTTCTCTCTTCCGACGTAAGCTCCGCCATGATCACGTTTCTAGTGAGTATCGTTCTCACACGATGCGCGATATCGTTGAGCTCATTCACGAACCACGACACGCAATCCTCGCCGCGTCGCGATCTGTACATGGATAAACTTTGATTGTACGAGCAACACAGATAATAACCGACGCTGAACGGTCTGTGATGCTGATATATATAAGTCACGTCGAAAGTCGCTTGATGATCCGTTTCATCCCTCTTCTCCAGCACGCATTCCAGGTCAGCGTACACCACAAAGGAGAGTCGCTCTTTCCTGATCTGATTTTGAAAAAACAGCAACTTCTTGTCGTCTCTCGGAAGAAGAATGGCGCAGTCGTTCATCTTTCCGCAGTCCACACCGTGAGCGATCAATCTCTCGCTCGTACCGAAGTAGTGCAGACAGCTGAAAGATAACAAAAAAACAGTATACTCTGGTCCGTCATGTTTTTTAATCTGTTTTTTTCTTATACATACCGATCACATATATGCTTCTTCGAATTATTACCGCTCAGCTGTGACGACACCAATCGAGAGAGATTCCTTATCCACGCGTAATGACCAACGTTATCGCGCATCGCGCATCCTTCAGGTACAACAAATTGACGTGACGATCTCTCTTATCGTCGGTGAGACGCAGAGGAACAATCACTTCGTTCCGCACGTTTTTCCTCTTTCTATCCGTCCTCACTTCTCCCTCGCGAACGGTGAACACGTTTACGGATATATCGTTGAGACGTTCGAATTTGGTGATCCGCCTCAGAGCCATGGAAAACTCGATTCCGTCAAAATTTAATATCGACGAATAAGGCAGATACTCGTGCCATCTACCCGGATTTTTCGGAACGGGATACAACGCGGCAACGATCGACCGAGCGAAACACGCGTTGTCCATCCGCTGCACGTTGACCACCGATCGCGTATGTTTTATCCACGATGGAATCTCCATCCAGCATCCCGCGCACATAAGATTGCACTTGTTGACATTCACCATCAAATTCGATATACGCGACAACGCCCATCCGCTGTCCCGTTCCTGAAACTCTTCGAGAGCCGTTAGAGTTACGTCCATCACGCGACTATCGTACCATCCTAGCAGATCTGACGTGGGAAGAAGCATATAGTTGCTCGTAGCGATACTCTTGACCGCGGTTTCACCACTCGTGATGACAAATTCTCCATTGAAAAGAGTGTTGACCTTGAGAAAACCATGTCTCTCGAGATTGTCGCGCACATGACCGAGCACCGTGTCTCTCGCCTCCTCGAGAAACCGTCGAGGCTCGACGTAATCCTGATTTATAACCACACCGGTCAGGACGCGTCTATCGAAGGCCGTATCGATCTCCGCCCACGAAAATCCTCCCGACGCCGACGCCAACGCCGACGACGACGACACCGACGAAGACGTGGATGGTTAATCGAGACCGGCACCCACGTGCGCGAAAAAACGTCGACACAGACGATTCCTGACTCCCAGTAATATCGCAATTTGACAGGCCAAAGAATTGATCTCTCCAGTCAACGTCAGTCGAGATCGTCCACGACATTTCTCGCGCATTATCTCTAGAAGCGCGTCACAACGTCGCGATCATGCGCGATACGAATCTACCGAGTCAACGCTCGTCTCGCGTTCGACGAGATCGCGATATTCTTGCTTTTCACGCTCCTCCATGTTCTCTTTATCGCAACAATACGGCGTAATCGCCCGAGGGTATTTCAAATTTTAGCCTTTCACAAATATCGCGACGATACTCGACTCGACTCTTACCGTTTACCCCCCTTTTCGTGATACGTCTCGGAATTGTACGATAGTAACGCACCGCTCTAGAACTGTACGCGATCACCGTTTGAATCCACACTTTCTCTCGCGCATCCAGAATTCCAATTTCCCTTCGCAAATGATACGTCGGCAGATTCCATCGACGTTGCTCCTTCACCACGTGACTCCCTAAATCTTCATTTACGTGATACAGATTGTAACACCGATCGGACTTCCGAGAAGCATCACTATGAGTGCTCTCTGTCGTCGACGTCGATAACGTCTCGTAGCAACACAGATCACTATTACTGTCGCGATCCTTGCACTCACAATCAGAATGTTCGGAACTCGAGAAATAGGTGAAAGTCGATAGATATGTAACTGCGTTGGCATTATCACTACCGCTCGCGTCGGACGCGATTTCCTCATTCTTTTCCATTTCTCGACATTTTTTCCTTTTTTTCACAATCTTTGAACGCGAAAAGCAAGAAGAACGACGCTGCACCGCGCGTATATTACGATATGCGAACGGCATCGGAAACGAACACGTTTATATAACTACCTGTTTGTATACCTAGCGTCGAACGCGAATCTAAAAAAAGACTGCGATGAAATAATTTTGTTACCGACTTATGCCCTCCAGCGACGTACAATCTGATAAAAATCACGCATTCGTCTTGTCGTAAACAACATGCAATGACCTTGATCGATTGCGTAATAACACGTGTATGCTCGATGTGAGAGTTAGCAGATCGAAGAGAGAGAGACAAGGCGCGAGGTAGGAGGTCAGCGTCTTGCGTAACACGACCAGTCTCAAGCGGTACACGTACCGGGGGAGACGTTTGGTGGAGGCCCGCGGGCGGTCGGAGTGGTGGGTCGGTCGGCTCCCCACTCGACGGGGTTTCATTTTCACACGGGGACTATCTCCAGCGGGGAGTGGTGCGGTCGGAGGGGGGAAGCGCGTGGTCACAGCACCGCACAAGAGATGGTGCTGTACGCGCTTCCCGTCCCACCGCACCACCCCCCGTTTGGAGATAGTCCCCGTGTGAGATGAAACCCGTCTCTCTCTCCTACTAGAATGTTTCAAAAATAGGTCATCCAAATCGCACAGCAGATGTTTATGCAAATATATATTTTGATAGAAAAGAAAGTATAAGGAAAGGTATAAAATAAGAATTAAAATGAATAAGTAACACATTAACTTCGCCAGTGATTATTAACCAAATTGAGAATTTTAATCGACGTAACTGGCAATCACGATATACGCGTTTTAAGATTTGAAATTTATTATAGGTTAATAAATTTTTCAAATCCTTTTCGTGTATTTCCAAGTACACGAATTTCCAACCTACTAAACTGTGTGCCAACCAATTTGTCAGACTTTAAAACACAGTTTCGTTGGAGAATTAAAATCCCCTACCCCCCTGATTGAAAGAAATTATTGCGAAAAATATTACCTCAGCCAGGGTTTGAACCTGGAACCTCCCGTATACCGTGCGGGTGTCGTGCCAATTCGACCACTGAGGCTGTGATAATATTTATCGCAATAACACATATTAAGGTGACTAAGTAATAATAATAAGATGGAACACCGATTTTTCAGCAAACGGTGTAAATTCAAACGAACAAGTAACACATTAACTTCGCCAGTGATTATTAACCAAATTGAGAATTTTAATCGATGTAACTGGCAATCACGATATACGCGTTTTAAGATTTGAAATTTATTATAGGCTAATAAATTTTTCAAATCCTTTTCGTGTATTTCCAAGTACACGAATTTCCAACCTACTAAACTGTGTGCCAACCAATTTGTCAGACTTTAAAACACAGTTTCGTTGGAGAATTGAAATCCCCTACCCCCCTGATTGAAAGAAATTATTGCGAAAAATATTACTTCAGCCAGGGTTTGAACCTGGAACCTCCCGTATACCGTGCGGGTGTCGTGCCAATTCGACCACTGAGGCTGTGATAATATTTATCGCAATAACACATATTAAGGTGACTAAGTAATAATAATAAGATGGAACACCGATTTTTCAGCCAACGGTGTAAATTCAAACGAATAAATAACACATTAACTTCGCCAGTGATTATTTACCAAATTGAGAATTTTAATCGACGTAACTGGCAATTACGATATACGCGTTTTAAGATTTGAAATTTATTATAGGCTAATAAAAATAGGGGCTTCTATATAAAAAATTTAGATCAAAAGCATCTTAAATTTTTAAAATTAAACACCATTGGGGGTTAAATAAAAAATAGTTTTTGTGGCGGCTCTCCGCAAGCCACCAGGAAGTAACCTTGTCGTTCTCTCCCGTCGATGGTAATGAGGCGGCTCCGCAGGCCATCTAAAATCCTCGCCATTCTTATCGTTGGCATGCGAGAATGTGGCCATCAGGATTTCGCCCTCTCCGACGGCACACGACGCGAAGACGTGATCATCAGGGTTGCATCCTCCCCGTCGGCACGCGCGGAACTCAGGTTAATATTTACGAAACGCGCGGGATAGTTTCAAGTTGTCGAAGTGCAGAGGCATTCAAGATATTAATCAGCGCGAATTTCAAAACGATGACTGAGGGCGAGATTGAAGGGATGAAAGTCGCCTAGCAACCAAGGGTTGTTACCGGGATTTTGCAGTATAAAAGACGGGCCGATTTCCGAGAAATGCAGAGTAATTCAGCAGCAGTTGACCACGACGGATCTCCTACCGGCCTCAAGACGGAGAGCTCGAGAGAATTGCGACAACCATCCCGGCTCGCCGAGGAGGAGGTAATAGCGCAAGCGACGCTACGCCGAAGAACTCGCCCGCTTCCCCTCCAACGATACGCTGGTAAGAGGAAGGTGATCTTGGTTGATCCACCTGCAGTCGGCGCTCAGCCGCCTTCCCGAACCAAGCGACCGAGGATACGTCCGGCGACCATCCCAGCGGCCAGCGCTAAATCGCTGTTTGGCGCTAAGCGCCCCAAAACTCAGCCTGCTGCAGACGAAGAGCAGAGCGTTAAACGCTCAACCGGGGTGGTGCTCCCGACTCCTGGGGTTACTCAAAAGGAACCCATCGTTGGACGCTCTCTCCCCTGTCTCAATACGAGCCCAAAAATAACTGGCGCTGGATTGCCTCCTGCAGGTAAAATATTTTTCAGCGCTCAGACGCTCACTGGCGCGAGACGCCTTTCTTCAGACGCTCAGCCGCTTACAGGCGCCAGACGCCTTTCGACTAGCGCACAGACGCTCAAAAGCGCTAAACGCCTCTCAACCGTCACACAGTCACTCTCAGGCGTTAAACGCCAGAATCGCTTCTCACCGATTCTTGACGCCAGTCGCTCCTTTCTTAAAATTCCCTGTTTCTCTTTAGAAAAATCAACAACGAGTCCAGCCTGGTATAATTCAACGCCACTTAGCTCCAACGGATCATCATCGCCATATAATTGGGTGATTCCGTCCCTGACATCTCCAGAGCAGCTCTCGCCCTTCCGCGTAATTTCGGAGGGAACGCAGGCAGGAGTCGCCTAGAAGAACTTTAAGGACGCAGCAACGCAGACTTTAGGAAAGGAGACCTCTAAAGAGAATCAGAGGTCAATCGCTACTCAAACGAAGACACGTGGCGGAAGGCAGGAGAAAGAAAGAAGAGAAAGAGCAGAGAATTTCCGTAGAGAAAGGAGAGAAAGAAGAAGATACCGTTATTAATTAAATGTTTGAAAGAAATTAATACCTTGAAAATGTTGCAAAATGTTACCAAGTTTTAATAAAATAATTTAACAAAATAAAATTCATTTCTTAGTGATAAGCAATAAGGATAGCGAGCGTAAAACATACTTGAGCGTAAAGCGCACACTACATTATTTTAGCGTTAATCGCTCTCAAACGCGTTATATTTATCCTAAAGTTTTTATTGCATATTCCTGTAGCCCTTGTCGAGACATTTTCAAAACACTATAATGCAACTCTCTTTTGTTAGGAATTTCCTGAGATATTTTAAGAAAGATGCACGGTAGCGCATCTTTCCATGCTAATTCGCAATGACTCCGATAGGCGGCGCATAGTGGTGAGATTAACTCGTAAGTAAGTTTCAGTTGAGAGCGAATATAAGCAGGTCCAGGCGAAGCAAAATCATGACACCCGCGAGACATATCTGTGCCAGCAACATTGCTGCGATGATATGAATATATAAGACTATATTTTCCAAAGTAAGATGTATGTTTTACAAATATAAAAAAATTTTTTCAAATGTAAAACAATATTATTTTTTCAAATCTTAAATTAAAATTATCCTATTTGAGCGCATGTAATAATTGCCAATACCTGTATGTAACATACTCAAAATGTTTTGCAAAACATCTCAGAGATGTTGAAAAATGTTTAGATGTCTGTGCAACCTTTCATAAACGTCTTTGTGACAAATGAGCGGACATTTTCACGTATCTGAGACGTGTACGAGACATTTATGAGATCTTTTTTTGTAACGCTTTGCGAAGGTCTCTGAAAGGTATTGTTCAATTTTGTGCTGTGTGGGAGTAATACATGAACGTAAATATATATAAACTTTTATATGACTATAATATATATATGAACTTATAACGGCCTTCCGTTTTGTATATCGAACTCGGACTTAGCTCGCCGGATCAGGGTTCGATGGTAGGCCCAGAAACAATAATTAGAATGTTATTTAACACACACACAGATGTTTATTTCCTATGACGATATCTACATGGATGTGCCAGTGCACACGGTGCCGTATTAAAATAAGTATTAGCGCACGCGGCGCGGTGGTTACGTGAGGACGGACGCGCTATTTACAATGTGTGCAATGCACACGACTTTGACATTTATTACAATAAGTATTATACGCTAGGACGCCAGACGCGGTATATAAAAGTAGTACGGATGCGCGCGGCGCGGTATCTGATACGGAGACGGGCACGTTGGTTACCGGATGCGCGAGTGCACGCGATGCGCTATTTTCCCCAGACGCGTATGGATACGGATGCCAGGAACGATCGGTCCGGTGCAGGCGGGCCGGCCGTTGGGTTCGGGAACCCGGAGCTCTGGCGACAAGATTCGCTTGTCACGAGGCCGAGCTCCCTCGACCCCGTTTTTACCGTTGCAACCGGGACTCAGTTCAGGGAGTTTGGACGACAACCAAGAGCTCTTGGTCGAGGCTCAGATCTCTGGACCCCGGTTTTAGCGTCGCCCTAGGAATCGAGGGTAGGTAGTCTTTCTCGGGAGCAGCGGAACCGATGCCGAACTCGAGATGGAGAAAAAGGTCCCGTTTCGCCGAAACGCCGATCTTTTATACCCCTCCGGAGCGGTATCGGTGGGAGGCCGGTTCCCTCTCCCCCGTGCGAACCGCGCGGCGGTCGGAGCGGGGCGAGACTCCGCGCTCTCGCGCTCGGCGGCGCTCGGCTCCCGTTGACGTTCGTCGGCGTTCGACGGGGCTCCGAAGGGGTATCGGTGCTGCGAGTCGATAATTGCTTGCGCACACGATATATTTTGACAATTAAAAAGAAAGGTGGGCGCACCGCGCCCTATCTTCGCCCGACGGGTGATCGGTCGGGCGGTATCCGGCGGGTGTTAGCCGGGAGACGATGCATTCGCAGGGTGCATCGTTACACCACTCCCCCTCTTAGAAGTGCCTGAATCTAGCGGCACATGCTGGCCGGTCGATGGAGCCGGTTGGTTTCAGGACCCCTCAGGTTGATCTCGCCTGCGTCTTTTCTTTGATCCATCTGACGGATCCGTCGCCGTTAAAACGGATGTGCCAGCGACGGGATCCGAGCCGGGGTTTATATTCCCGCGAGACGTGGCGGGCAAAATGCGGCACCTCCACGGTGATCCCGGGCCCGACTTCGATCTGACTGGGTGGTGGCGGCAGTGGTCCCATCACCCGTGACGGGTTGAGTGTCGGCCACGGGCGCCTGGACGTCTCGGCCGGCGATCGGATACGTCGGGGCGGTGGTGGTGGCGGCGTTTCCAGGAGCCAAGCCTGCTTTGCCCTGTTGGCTGCGTCGGACCGCTGGATGATCGTGCCGACCCGCGGCACTGTTTTCGGCCTGGCCGGTCCGGTTGGTGGCGGCGGCGGCGGCGGCGGCGGCGTTGTCTCGGGCCCTCCCCGATACAGCGTGGCCCATCCTGGCTGGATCCCGGGATTGGCTGGATCGTATTCTTCGGCGTCCTCGCCGAGAATTTCCGCGATATTCTTTAGGATGCTTTGCGCTGTTGGCGATGTGTCGTCTGTCATGTCTCTCGTCGTTCTGCTGGCTCGCTCGCTTGTGTCTCGGTACGCCGGGTGACATCGCGTTCGTGTTTATTTGTCGAGAATGTCGGGTAACAGTATGGTTACTAATATTGGAGGTCGCGTAACAATGTTCATCCCGCGGTTGCCTCTGTTTTCGGTAGATCGTTTGAGTAGCCGCGCTTGTTCGAACGGTAGCCGCGGACGGCTCGAGCGAGTTCCCCCCTCCAAGGTCTAGCCCGCGTGTGCCGGGCGTCGGTTCGGTAGGGGCACGCTTGAGATCCTGTATGTGTACGTGGCGGTACCACTTCCCCGCGCGGCTACGGAGATCGACGATTACCGGTGAAATGTGGCGGACTTCTAGCGGGCCCACGAACTTAGGTGCGAGTTTCGCGTTAAATGCTGCCGCTTTGTTGGATAGCGGCCGGTCCCGTTTCCAGACCCACTCCCCGATACGCGGTCTCCATTCTCTGCGGCGGAGGTTGTAATGCCTCTCCTGGTGCTGAAACGCGCGAGCCAACTGGATCTTTACCAGATCGTATGTTTCCGTCAATCGGCGGTGCACGGTCGATGGCGAGATTGGGTTGCCCCGCGGCGCGTTTTCCTCGGGTCGTCGTAATTCGCGGCCGTGGTTTAAGAACGCGGGGGTGTAGCCGGTCGCGTCGTGCGTCGCAGTGTTATACGCGAATTGGAGTTCCTGTAGGTGTTCGTCCCACGCCTTGTGCTTTTTCGCGTATTGTGCGATCATGGTTTTAATCACGCGATTGGTACGCTCCACGGGGTTACAGTGGGGTGCGTATGCCGGCGTAAAGCGTTGGCGGATCCCGCAGTCGGCTAAAAGCTTGGCGAGTTGTTTAGATTTTAATTGCGTGCCATTATCTGATAAAATCTCGTCGGGGCACCCGTGTCGGAGGATAATGGCTTCGTTCACGTGCTTTACGATTGCCGACGCGGTGGCCCGTCGTAACGCGCGGAGCTCGATCCATTTTGTAAATCGGTCTTGTATGTTAAGGAGCCAAATATGGCCAGCAGCGGATCGCGGGAGCGGGCCGACGAGGTCCATGGTGACCTGCTGCCACGGGTGGTCGAGCGCGGTCGGATGCAGTTGTCCGGCTGGTTTTTCCTGGGCGACCTTGTGCGCTAGGCACGTCGGGCATTCGCGTACGTATCGAGCGATATCGCGGAACATTCCGGGCCAGTAATATCGTTGTGCGATTCGCGCGATTGTTTTTGCGATTCCCAGATGGCCGGCGGTGGGCGCGTCATGGTATCGTTCGAGCAACGCGGCTCGTTGATCCTTCGGTACGCACTCTTTCCATTGATCGCCCGCCGGGGTGTCTTTGAAATCAAGAGTGTGTAATACATGTTTCCACAGACGGCCGTGGTTTATTCGAAAGTCGGGTACCTCGTGGGGTGTAGTGTCCGCCGCGTGCCACATGCGTGTATACCACGGGCATTTTGGTCGAGTGACGCTGAGAATTTCTGGTTGCCTGGACAACGCGTCGGCCACTTTGTTGAGTGTCCCTTTACGATACTTGACCTCGAAGTCATACTGCTGCAATTCGAAGGACCATCGTCCTAGTCGGCCGGTCGGAGACTCTAATTTCTGCAGCCATTTAAGTGACTGGTGATCCGTGATCACCGTGAACCGGTACCCCTCGAGATACCCGCGCATTCGTTGTATCCCCCATATAACTGCCAGGCACTCCAATTCGGTTGCGCTGTAATTCCGCTCGGCGTTGTCTAAAGTGCGGCTCGCGTACGCGATAACGCGCTCCCCCTCGGGGAAGTATTGCGTCAGTACTGCCCCTAGGCCCGTGGTGCTTGCGTCGGTTTGCAGGTGGAACTGCCGCGTAAAATCCGGACACGCGAGTACCGGCGCGGTCGTCAAGACTGTTTTTAGGGCCTCGAACGCGTTTTGCTCGGCCTCCCCCCAGACCCATCGGGCTCGTTTGCGCGTTAGGGCGGTGAGCGGCGTGGCTATGGTGGCGAAGTCTTTAATGAAACGGCGGTACCAGGACGCGATACCAAGGAATTGCCGAACCTGGCGAACGTTCTGAGGGGCGCGCCAGTTAGCGATAGCGCTAACCTTTTCGGGATCAGTCCGAATTCCCTGGCGGTCGATGATATGGCCGAGGTACTTTATTTGTTCGACGCAAAATCGGCATTTCTCGGGGTTGATGCGGAGGCGGGCTTCGCGGAGCCGACGGAAAACCTCACGCATAATTCGTAGGTGTTCCTCGAACGTTTCGCTAATGATGACGATGTCATCGAGATACACAAATACATTTGGTTCTAGCTCGGGGCCTAGTACGATGTCGAGTAGGCGCTGAAACGTGGCTGGTGCCGAATGCAGTCCGAACGGCATTACTTTGAACTGCATCAGCCCTTTGCCGGGAACCGTAAACGCGGTCACGGGTCGGCTCTCCGGCGCGAGAGGTACCTGCCAATAACCGTTCTTTAAGTCGAGCGTGGTCAGGTATTGTGCCCCCCGTAGCTTGTCCAACGTCGCGGTGATCTGAGGTAGCGGGTACGCGTCCTTTTCGGTCACCTCGTTGACCCGACGGAAATCGATACAGAACCGCGGTTTTCCGTCCTTTTTCCGCACAATTACGACCGGTGAGCTCCATGCGCTATGCGATGGTTCGATGACACCGTCGTTTAACATTTTTTCGACTTCCGCGTCGATGATCGCCTGCATAGCCGGATTTCGCGGTCGGTATCTTTGCTTGATCGGTCGGTCGGTTTTGATGCGGATCATATGCTGCGCGCGGTCGGTGGGGCCCTGCACGGTCTCGAATTGCGCCAGCTCGTCTGTCAGAAAGCGGTGAAGCCGTTCTTTTTCCGACAACGCGTCTCCCTTGGGTGTGTGTTTCACGGCGGCGGTTTGAGTTTTTGCGTCTGGCGGAGGCGGGGGTGGTATGGCGAAATCTAATTTCGTCCATAAATCCACACCTATCAACACATCGTAGTCCAGCGTCGGCATCACCTGAAACCGATGCCAAAACATCCGTCCCTGGATGGTGACGGGAAATGTTATCAGTCCCGGGATGGACGCGCTCGATCCGTCAGCGAGGTGCACCTGTCCGTTAACCGGCTGTATTGGGAAATTTTGCGATATTTTTTCCGCGGTTCGCGCGTTTATAAACGAGGCTTCGGATCCCGTATCCAACAGCGCGTCGAACGTTTGTTTCGCCACCACGACGGTCAGGTGCGGGCGCGGTTTGTATGTTAGTCGGAGGACCGGGGGGTGGCCGCTTCGTCCCCGGCCCGAGAGGCATTTCCCGGCGGCGGGTGGCAGTCTTTAGTAAAGACGCCATCCCTGCCGCATTGGGAGCAAAACCGAAGCGGCGGGCGTCGGCAGTCGAACCGAGTGTGCCCCCGCTGCTTGCATCGCCAGCAGCATTCCCGGCGGTCGTAAGCTGCGGCGGCGATCGCGGGTTTCGACACCGGGGCTTGTCGAGCCCGAGTCTGCTCCTCGATGTGTTCGAACTCCTCCGCCAGGCGCAAAATATCTCGCGAGCGTGCCACGGTCTTGCGGCGGATGTACATTTGATAACGCGGGTGCATATTATTGTACAACGTTTCTATTTGGTCGTCTTCCGCGAACCCGGTGGCCCGTCGCATCATTGTGAGCATTTTCGTCGCGAATTTTCGATATGGCTCGTCCGGCTTTTGGAGACGAGTCTGGATTTCGCGAACTAGTTTGGCGCGGTACCGGCGCGGCAAGTAGTATTCGCGAAAGTCCGTGCAAAAATCGTCCCATCCCCGCCAGTTGTGTCGGTTATTCCGGCACCAGAGGAGAGCGTCGCCTTTGAACAATTCCGGCAACCCTGTCAACAACTGCGCCCCGGAATATTGGTACGCGTCTTTAAGCTCCTCTAGCCGCTCGAGGAACGCCACGGGGTCCCTCCCGTCGAAGTGACACCCCCATTTTCTGATTTGATTCATAACCTTGGCGGGCGTCTCGCCGGGGCGGTCGCTTACTGCCGTATAAAAGATCTCGGGCGGCGTCGGCGTCGGTGGATGCGAGGTTAACGTCGGCGCGCGGAGTGTTTCCGCCGGGTGTATGGTAATCGCGGGTGCCGCCGGCGGCTGACCTCCCCCCGCGGCGGTGGGGTGCCCCATTTCTGGGTGCTCGGTCACATAATCGCTCAAGCGGTGACGCAACTCGTCGATTGAACCGTCGGTATCTAACCCGAGTGTGTTGAGCTCGTCGATGAGCTGGCTTTTCGTCAATTTATATATCCACGATTTCGGCATAATGTGTCTTAATTATTGTTTCTCGGATCAGAACGGTCCCTGTTCGGGCGCCATATAACGGCCTTCCGTTTTGTATATCGAACTCGGACTTAGCTCGCCGGATCAGGGTTCGATGGTAGGCCCAGAAACAATAATTAGAATGTTATTTAACACACACACAGATGTTTATTTCCTATGACGATATCTACATGGATGTGCCAGTGCACACGGTGCCGTATTAAAATAAGTATTAGCGCACGCGGCGCGGTGGTTACGTGAGGACGGACGCGCTATTTACAATGTGTGCAATGCACACGACTTTGACATTTATTACAATAAGTATTATACGCTAGGACGCCAGACGCGGTATATAAAAGTAGTACGGATGCGCGCGGCGCGGTATCTGATACGGAGACGGGCACGTTGGTTACCGGATGCGCGAGTGCACGCGATGCGCTATTTTCCCCAGACGCGTATGGATACGGATGCCAGGAACGATCGGTCCGGTGCAGGCGGGCCGGCCGTTGGGTTCGGGAACCCGGAGCTCTGGCGACAAGATTCGCTTGTCACGAGGCCGAGCTCCCTCGACCCCGTTTTTACCGTTGCAACCGGGACTCAGTTCAGGGAGTTCGGACGACAACCAAGAGCTCTTGGTCGAGGCTCAGATCTCTGGACCCCGGTTTTAGCGTCGCCCTAGGAATCGAGGGTAGGTAGTCTTTCTCGGGAGCAGCGGAACCGATGCCGAACTCGAGATGGAGAAAAAGGTCCCGTTTCGCCGAAACGCCGATCTTTTATACCCCTCCGGAGCGGTATCGGTGGGAGGCCGGTTCCCTCTCCCCCGTGCGAACCGCGCGGCGGTCGGAGCGGGGCGAGACTCCGCGCTCTCGCGCTCGGCGGCGCTCGGCTCCCGTCGACGTTCGTCGGCGTTCGACGGGGCTCCGAAGGGGTATCGGTGCTGCGAGTCGATAATTGCTTGCGCACACGATATATTTTGACAATTAAAAAGAAAGGTGGGCGCACCGCGCCCTATCTTCGCCCGACGGGTGATCGGTCGGGCGGTATCCGGCGGGTGTTAGCCGGGAGACGATGCATTCGCAGGGTGCATCGTTACAAACTTACATGACTAATATATGAACTTCAATAAACCAATATATGAACATAAAAATACATATAGGAACTTTTGTGCAATATAAAGAAAAATGACTTGACAATTACAAAATAGAAAATACTTGTTAATTTGCAATATATGAACATAAGTAATGTAGAAACTTTTGTGCAAAATAAAAATAAATGACATTACAATTACAGAACAGAAAATACTTGTTAATTTGCACGTCTACATATAAAAATAAGTAACATAAATATTGCACTTTATATGCTAATAATGACTCTTTTTGCGTTTTTAAAATTACTTATCTTCAACAATAGAAAACGGCCAAAATTCGAGCAATAATGGTTCTTATTTAAAAAATATAATTGTTTACAATAGCATCGCAATATAATATTTGTAAACAATTATATTTTTTAAATAAAAACCATTATTGCTCGAATTTTGGCCGTTTTCTATTGTTTAAGCGTTTGCTTCGATCGAGCGTAACTAATTATCTATTTTTTACTTATCTTCTTTCTTAGCATTTCTTGACCTCACTTTTACAAGCCATGCTTTTATGGCTGCTTTAATGTCACATAATGTGATTGTATGATGTATTTTTTGCAAGGCTTCTATAAAAAATTAATATTAATTATTTACATGTGTGTGTGTATGTGTATATATATTATAAGTTTTATGCTCAAATTAATGTACCCACTTATTATACAAGCCGAAATCTGTAGAAGAGAAAACTTGTTTTTTTCCCTTGAATTCTATCCAACTGTAGCTTTTCAACTGCAAGTTTAATCCCAATGTGCGAATAAGTGCCTGGAGCTACAGATTTGCTGACTGTGTGTCGAGAAATACAGAGCAAAGTTCTGGGATCCTGAGGCACACAAATATTGGTTTCTGATTTTAATAATTTTAACAAATCCCGTAAAGCATTATGTGGAACGTTATATGATATTGCCCATGATCGTAATTTATTGATAAAATTATTTTCAGTATCTCTTTTTTAAATTATATTTTCTACATTTTGTTGAAACCCGGATTGAATAATTAGAAAATGGGTTTCAACATGTTTGGCGTATCGCCTTGTATATATATATTTTGCAGTAACTGATTTGCCTTTTGCTTTTGTTCAATTATATATTATTATAATTGCTTAATTCAACTCGTTTAACCTTGATTAGAGTCGATTAGCACATATTTCGTTATTAGTTTGCATATACTTGGTTATATTGGTTTGCATATATTTAGTTATACTAGTTGCTATTTGTTAATGTTCGCGAGACGTCGGTGGATCGCGATCGGGATAATCTTGTAAATTTATGCGACTCACCAATTGGTGCTGCCATCGTTTATCCACCGACGGCAGCGATTACCCCCAAAAAGGGAGCAAATACTCGCTCGCGGCTCACGTTACAGAACCGCGAGCTCACTCACCGCTAAGAAGTCGACAGCCGCGCAGCAAGACTTTCGGGCCGCCCGACCGCGCTCTCCCCCGCCTTGGGGACCGATCTCTCGCCTGCCTCATTTGTGTCTGCCTGCGCTTTACTCTTTGCCTGCTTGCTTGTGCCTATTGCTTGTGACCGCCTTGCGCTTTGTGCTGCATCCGCCTGCATGCTGAACCGGCAGAGTCCGACCGCCCAGAGACAGGACGAGGAACCGAACGAGAATCGGAGGAGTCATCCGAAGAACGACGGGCGACCGAACGGTGAGTCGCTTTCTCGCTTAATTTTGTTGCATGCGAATTTTGATACTCGCTTTCTCGCTATTTACCAAAATTAGTCGTGAGGGGCTTATAATTACCCCCCTCTGGTCCTTCGAGCATAGAAAATCTCGCCCCCCGGGGATAGCATTAATACCCCCCCGCTCACAACAAAATCGAGCATTTATTCGTCAACGCGGGCGAATTGACCAGTAGATGCTCGATTTCGCTTGTAACTGGTTGAAACCCGGATTGAAACCCACCTGAGTCGAAAACGCTATCTCCGAGAAAATAATATACTTTTTATATATTATAATAATTTTATATTTTTATTCAGATTTAGAGTGATAAAAGTGTGCAAAAAGCTACAAGGCGTCTGCGAATACACAACCATTTATAGAGGTTAGGTTAAATCACTGTGGAAATTTTTGGTTAGAAATATATATATTATAACAATATTTCTCTAAAAATGAAACCCACCTCGGTCGAAAACGCCAAGAGACAAGAAAAATGCATAAGATGCAAATTATACCTACTTTACGTTACAACAGGCCTGTTTCCGTCACGGCGCCCAGCGACCAGCGTTCCACAGCGTTCTTTACTAATTGTTTCTAGTACGTAGAGTACATGCTCGCGGAGTGGCGCGGCGCTGCAGTAGTTTGACTTCGCCGCTTAATTTGATTAGTTTTGCTACACTCTATAATATTTATAGAATGTACTAACAGAATATTTCTACTGACAATTTTATAATATTTTCAGTATATTTACAGAACATTCTTTAAAACGAAAATATTCTATTAACATTTATAGATGATTTTGTTGAGAATATTCTCTTAACAGAACATTTGACGCAGCATAACATATTTATACAATATTGCGTGTTATCTGGGTGAGGAGCATCCATCACAGTCATCCACATACCGGAAGTAAAACCGTGGACGATAACTGAGTCTCTTGATTGCAATATCCTCGAGATCGCGCATAGTTAAGTCCGCCGCCTTGGGAGATAACGGTAAACCCATCGGGCTGCCAAAAATTTGTTTATAAACCGTGTTGTTGAAAGAGAAATATGTGGAATTGAGGACCAATCTAATCGCAATTAAAAATTCATTAAGAGGAATGTCTACGTGTTCCGAAATTTCCCTCCTCCTTTTTGAAATACTTTCTACCATTAAGTCTGTCGGAACATTAGTGAAAAGTGAGGTGACATCTAAAGATATTAAATTGTGATTGGCGTCAATGTGCATGCCATTTAGCTTATTCACTAAATGGTAACTATTCTTTATATAGCTAGGGGGTTCCCCGAAACACATTTAGACAATATTTCTTGTAAAAAATCTGCCAAGGCATACAATGGACTGTAATGCAAGAAACAATTATTCTGAGAGGGATGTCAGGTTTGTGTATTTTCGGCAAACCGTACGCTCTAGGTAAAACCCCATTAGTGCAATTAAGTTGTTATAAGTAAGTTGATCGATATAATCATTTCCCTTCCATCTCTTCAACAACGTATGCAAATCATTGGTGAGTTTTTTAGTCGGATCCTCATCAATCACTATGTAAATGGATCTATCGGAGAGTAATAATTCCATATTCGTTATATATTCAGTTTTGTCTAAGGCAACCGTGACATTACCTTTATCAGCTCCAGTAAAAAGGATGTTAGGATGGTCCTTAATAAAATTATTAGTTACATTAAACCATCTTGAAATTAATTTGTCATTTTGACTGACAGACATTTACACATTCAAAATTCTGTTAATCAAGGATATAGATTGATGTCTTACCGCGCCGCGTATGGGTACATGACATTTTCGGATGTTTGTTTCGATATGTTTTATGAAATCAGTAACGACTTTCGGTATGTTATTATCATTTACCGGTAGTCCAAACCGATCACCCAATTGCAACAGATACACAATTTCATCCGGTATTGCAGCCTTGCTTAAATTGCGAAACCATTTATCGTGTAGGGAATCTAAGGTAGATTCTATTAAATTTTAATGGAGAAATGTTAATGTGATGTACATCTAAAGACGAATGTTGAATGTTCTTGAACGTGATCTTCGGTGTAGTAGAACACAAAGAAACATTATCATTATTATTAAGCACAATTTTAGGAATTGCACAATAATATTTTATGTTTCGGATGTTAGAAATATTACGTTTTTTGTTAATGTCAGTCAGCCATTTTATTTTCTTATCAATCCTTATTTTCTCTTTATGCCACAATTGCCTGTCGAACATTAATATAAAATAGAAAAAATAACAAAGATTTATAATCTCTTATTATTGATGCTTGATTCAACAAAATTTGTCAAAACAATAGTGTATTATACATACAGAGAGAAAGAGAGAGAGAGAGAGAGAGAGAGAGAGAGAGAGAGAGAGATTGATTGATTGATTGATTAAATTTATTATGCCCAAGCCAAGGCTAAAGGGCAAAAATACATATAGTAAGAGACATAGAATGTAACATAATAGTAGCCGAGTAGTAGAAAGAAAGAAAAGTTACATATATGTTGCATACTAATGTTAAACTTAAAACTAATAAATAAACTGAAGAAAAAGCAAGAACTATGAAGCTCAAGAACTAAGCAATAATCCGCAACCGACCTAAACTAAAGCAAGGAAACTTATTAATATGCGCAGGTTAACTTAAACTTAAACTAAGTAATATACATATAACGTAGCAGACTAGAAGTCTGACTAGACGACGGTAACATTGCACAATAAGAATCACACAAGATAGCTAAGAGTATCAATTAGATTCAGATGCAAGTAAGAACAAGCGGAGAAGGTCTTTAAAGGATGCAAGAGTAGCTGCTGATGTTATACTGCTAGGAAGAGTATGCCAAAAACGTATTGAAGAAAGGCGAAAGGAGTGCATGTACATAGTAGTTCTGCAAGACGGAATATGAAATGATTGTGATGAGGTAACAAGGCGATCAGATCTTCTCAGAGATGGGTCTAGAAGGGTGAAGAGCTCGCTCAGGTATGATGGAGAGTGTAGAAAAAGGATGCGATACATCTGACAGCCAAGAAAATATAACCTTCTATTTTCCACCGAAAGCCATCCCAATCGACGTCTATATGGCGTAATATGCTCATCTCGCCTTAGATCGAAAATAAATCCAATACAGCAGTTTACTAGTCTCTGCAGTCTGGTGTTCAACTCACTACTTAAGCCGTGGTATACAAGACAACAATAATCTATATGAGGCATGATCAAGGTCATCACTAATTTAGTTCTCAAATCGGTGGAAAGCGAATTTCTGTTGAATTTTAGCTTATGCAGTGCATAATGGACCCTTTGCGAGACATTCAAAACGTGTTTCCTCCAAGAAAGAGTAGACGTAAATACGACACCCAAGTTTCTCACTTCACTCACAAAAGGAAGAGGGACCTGGTTTACAATAATAGGCGGTAAAAGACTACAATCAATGTCCTTAACATATGCTTGACTGCCATAAATAAGCACCTTGGATTTGGCAGGATTAAGTTTTAGACCGTTAGACTCGGCATAATCAAAAATAGCATTCGCATCCCTAGAAATTAAATCTAAACCATGACGAATGTCGGCCGGTGAGCACGAGAGATAAATTTGAATGTCATCAGCAAACATCATATGATGTGCATACGACACCACGCGACTAATGTCGTTGATAAATAAAGAGAATAAAAGTGGGCCAAGCACAGAGCCCTGAGGGACACCGGAGGACGTGGATAGCCAATCAGAGAGATTACCAGCATCATCAACAACGGCCTGAGAACGGCCAGTTAAGTACGAGAATATCCAAGCAAGGACAGCGTCCGAGAAACCAATCTCCTTAAGCTTGATGAGCAAGCGCAGATGTGGAACCGTGTCAAATGCCTTACTAAAATCAAAGAGGATCATGATTGTGATAAGTCTATTATCAATCCCCTCTTTAATATCGTCGCAAACACGTAAAAGTGCAGACTGAGTATTGTGACCCTGTCGATAAGCGGACTGTCTAGAATTTAGGACATCGTGTTCAGTTAAGTAGTCAGTAATTTGTGAGACGACGATCTTCTCAAGTAACTTAGAAAGTTCAGGCAGATTGGCTATCGGTCTCGTGTCGGACGGGGAGAGAGGGATCCGAATCTTCGAGAGAGGGCGGATAAGCGCTCGCTTCCACTGAGATGGAAATACAGATGTTTCTAATGAGCGGTTGAATAAAGCAATAAAATACGATGAAATCGTAGGCCAAGCAATACGCAAAATGTAAAGCGGAATTCCATCCGAGCCAGACGCATAAGAGTGAAGTGGTCCTACAGAAATAAGCTTAAAAATCATGCCAGGTGTTATGGCGGAGAAAACAAACTCTGGACGCTGAGACGGACGAATAACCGGAGCAGTGGCGGAAATAAAGTCAGCATATAAGCAAGGAAAATGAGCGTTAGAGACTGAAACATAATATGAATTTAATAGATCAGGCTGAAAAAACCGTAGAGGAGAAACCAAGGTAGATTTTACAAGGCCTAAACGAGCCAGTTCTCTCCAAAGCTTAGCAGGATCCAGAGAGAGAGAGAGAGAGAAGAGAGAGAGAGAGAGAGAGAGAGAGAGAGAGAGAGAGAGAGAGAGAGAGATAGATAGATAGATAGATAGATATGTTTATTTATGCCCAAGCATAGCTATAGGGCAAGGATACAATATACCAAGTTACAATTATACTGTAAAGTAACAATAAATCAGAAAAAATACATAATTCATAAACTACAACATACTCAGTATAAAGTAACAAGAATCATAACATATAACAATGTACAACTTAAAAACTAAACCCACTTAAAACTAAACTACCTAACACTAATAACGCTACTTAAAGCCAATCGACTTAATACTGCCACTCAAACGCCTGACACCCCACCAACAGCAATCAAAAAGAAGAGAAAAGAAAAATAACATATTAGAATCAGAAGAAAGCTGGTAGACTTAGTCAGACTCAGATGCCTGCAGAAATGATCGGAGAAGGCTCTTAAATGATGCAAGAGAAGATGCAGATGTTATATTGCCAGGGAGAGAATGCCAGAAACAGATTGCAGAGATATGAAAGGAGTTTCTATAGGTAACCGTTCTATGAGCAGGCAGATGGAAGGTCTGAGAAGAGGTGACCAGTCGTTCGGATCTCCTCAGGGATGGATCAGGTGCAGTAAAGAGTTCACGCAGGTAAGATGGTAAACACAAATGGAGGACCCGATACATCTGGCAGCCCAAGAAATAAAGTCTCCTATTTTCGACACGGAGCCATCCCAACTGACGCCTATACGGAGTTATATGTTCATCACGCCTGAGATTGTAGATGAATCGGATACTACAATTTACAAGCCTTTGTATTTTCGTGTTTAACTCATCCGTCAAGCCATGATACACTAGACAGCAGTAGTCGATGTGAGGCATAATTAAGGTGACGACAAGCTTTATTCTCAATGCAGTAGAGAGAGAGTTCTTGTTGAACTTGAGATTGTATAGCGCATAATGAACTTTTTGTGAGACAAGCAAGATGTGCTTCCTCCAAGAAAGACTGGACGTAAAGATAACACCCAAGTTTCTCACCTCACTTACAAAAGGTAGAGAGAGAGAGAGAGAGAGAGAGAGAGAGAGAGAGAGAGAGAGAGAGAGAGAGATTTTGATTGATTGATTAGGTTTATTATGCCCAAGCAAAAGCTAAAGGGCAAAGGTACAATAAAAGCAGATAAAAACAAAGAACAAAGAACAAAGAAATACACTTATGGTGAATAAGTAGTGAAATATACAGCTAAGAATATAAAGCTAAGAATTACGTTGAAAATACATTTGTAGTAAATAAGTGGCGAAATATACAGCTAAGAATGTAAAGCTCAGAATATCGTTGAAAATAGAAAGAAGAATATAAAGCTAAGAATTTCGTTGAAAATACATTTGTAGTAAATAAGTAGCGAAATATACAGCTAAGAATGTAAAGCTAAGAATATCGTTGAAAACACTAGTAGTAAATAAGTAGCGAAATATACAGCTAAGAATGTAAAGCTAAGAATTTCGTTGAAAAGTGAAATTATCTGAAATACTGCTGAAGAATTATGAGTCAACGAAATCCAGTTATTATGCTCTCTCAAATAAAGGACAAGTATAACCACGTAACTAGAGTACGTAACAAGTATAACCACGTAACTAGACTAATATAGACTTGAGCATAAAACGATTGTAATGTTGAACATAAAGTGAAAAAGCTTATAAATAATTAAATATTTCATCGTGGTGAAAAAGAGTGACTCGCATGTGCGTATGTGGAACTTTCATTAAACCTAAGGCGATCATCGCGTTATAGTGGTGAATAAGAACGGCATGCATGTGCCATCACAAATGTCTGAGACTACAAGATCGAGAGAGAGAGGGAGAGGGAGAGGGAGAGGGAGAGGGAGAGGGAGAGGGAGAGGGAGAGGGAGAGGGAGAGGGAGAGGGAGAGGGAGAGGGAGAGGGAAAGGGAAAGGGAGAGGGAGAGGGAGAGGGAGAGGGATTGATTGATTGATTGATTCTTTATTATGCCATAGTCAAGACTTTAGGCAATTAATGAATAATACAGGTGAATATGTGATAAGCAAAATACAATAGACAAAATAAAATAAGTAAAAACTAAAAAGAAAAGAAAAGACGCAGTGTGATAACAGCAATAAAGCGGAAAGCAAAAGTGGAAACAATGGAGATAATAATGACAATAAAGCAAAAGATAATAATATTGCTTCCTCCTCAGCCAATACTTCACGACTTATTATAAGACAAAATAATTCGAGTGAAAGACGTTTGAATATACATAACTAATGTGATAATATTGCGTCGTATAACCAAAATTTCGTTGAAAAATGAAAAATTATCTGAAATACTGCTGAAGAATTATGAGTCAACGAAATTCAGTTATTATGCTCTCTCAAATAAAAGAACAAGTATAACCACGTAACTAGACTAATATAGAACTTACTTAAGCATAAAACGATTGTAATGTTGAACATAAAGTGAAAAAGCTTATAAATAATTAAATATTTCATCGTGGTGAAAAAGAGTAACTCGCATGTGCGTATGTGGAACTTTCATTAAACCTAAAGCGATCGTCACGTTATAGTGGTGAGTAAGAGCGGCATGCATGTGCCATCACAAGTGTTAGAGTCAACAAGATCG